>KN833069.1:110887-134009 GCA_000827315.1 Piloderma croceum F 1598 | reverse complement strand
GGTAAAGTCTCGTTCTCGTACTTGGTACAGTTAGGTGTGCGGTCAGTGCACCTATATTTTCTGATAGGATGGGGTAAGAATAGATTAAGCACGGGAAAATTCAATACTTATGAGCAATTTCGACACCCCCATCTCCATACGGGCCTCTGCTTGACGGTTGCTGCGCGAGGTTGCCAAAGGGTAAATGCCCATTTGGCTTTCATCGGATTCCGCCCCACTTTTGGACCATCAATTTCTTCAATGATAATATCTGAATCATTATCCAATGCAACAGCGGTCACAGTCTAGGCAAGTCTGTCAGTGTCTGCGCCCCTAAAATGTCTCCAATACTGACCTTTGCCTTCTTCTTCTTTGGTTTCTTGCTCTTGCTTGCAGCGGAGTTGACTTCAGTTATGTCTTCAGCGGAGTCGCTTGAACTGCTCTCGGAGGCTGATGGGATCGTTTTAAGCTTGTACGTTTTGTCGTTTGCTTCTTCGCCGGAGTCTGATTCTGCTCCAAAACTGTCATTCAAGTTTTCACTTTCACATGCGCATTAGGACCAAAAAGCTGACCTCGGCTTCGTTTTCCTGTATTTGTTTTTTTGGGGGGCCTTGTCCCCATCTTTGGTGGGTCCTTGCTTTTTCTGTGAACGCATTTCGTGAGTAAAGGTTGACTTAAAATAGGAGTGGCAACGTACACGGCCTCTATCAGTGCGATCAATACCTCCACTCGTTGTGCAACTAACTGAAGCCCACCGTCCTTCTCTATCCCAGGATACTTCACGAAGCAGGCAAGGTAAGCCTGCACCATCTCCAAACCATATTTCCCTTGGATAACCAGATGTTCTTTCTCACTTTCAGGACACTGGAAGACGCGCTCCCAAGATTGGTTAAAGGTGAAGTAAGGTCCTTCCGTAATGTCATACTCGTGGCTGGTAAAATGCTTCGCAATAGGGCCTTCCTTTGTCCCGCATGGTCGTGATGCTGGGAGCTTCCTGATAAGTCCACTGAGTTTCTGCAGGAGATTATCAAGATGTCGCTTCTGCCCTTCAACAGATGGTGTGTTAGTCATGGTAGGACACAAATGAAAAATTCTGAGTCGCGGGCACACCGAACAACCGGACAGAAAATGAGTTTGGCTGGATTATATATCTAGCCCAGGATTTAAGTCCAAAATGTCATTTATTTTGTTGAACCGGCCAGTGGATATTGACGAGCCACCTTGCAAGGGAGCAATTGCTCGGCAATGAGATCATGCCCCTCGCGTTTCGGAAACAGGAAAGGAAATTTACTAGCTGCTTTTGTCCTTAGAGCCGAAGCCAAGTGGAAGCTGTATATAGGTATGATTATGATTAAATATGGACCTTGTAATATATTATAATTGTACTCATATCATATTGTATTCATCTGTAATCAAAATTTTTTGAGTATGCTGAGAGCATATTATAATCATAATAAATTGAAATAATCATAATGTATTTAAATACAATCATAATCTTGGACAGCCCTAGCCTAAAGTGGGTGAATAAAAACCAGACAAGTGGCCAGCCAGCATAGCCACAATCACAAGCCAACCATGAGCAGCAAGCCACTAAAACTAAATGAGGACCTGTCTCCAAAGATAGGGTCCAAACCAGTCTGTATTAATATATTCTACTGTACTATGAGAGACCAGGGTTTTGGCCCTGCCAGAGGCCTCGTCAGGGAACCTTAATGGCTGGCCCAACCCTGTTCTGACTCACTCAGCTTGGGGTGGCTCCCTTTTTACCTTGGACAGGGTGCACAGGCCATGTTTTGGACCCTTAGTCACAAAAACAATGTGCACTGCCACTCTTTATCCAGGTTGCCATTTCTGGCTAAAAGGTGTTGGGTCGGGTGTACAGGTAACCGGGTAGCCCTTATACCGGCCCTATAGTACATGACCTTACATGCAGCAAGTCCCGATCTGGTAATCAAGGTAAAATATATTAGTGGTGATAGACGAGGTGGTCCATAAAAAACCTTGCTTTACATAGCAGTCTGTAAAATTTGCACTGTTTTTTTGGTTTTCCTTGCACTACAACTCAGATGCAAAGTCTTATCCTATGTTGGACGTTTTTCTGATGCCCAGCAGGACTCCTGAAGGAGCTGCTGAAAGAAGTGGGGGCCAAACGGATTGAATGGCCAACCAAAAGGAAACGCGAATGTGGCTGTGCGCACGTAAGATGAATTTCCTTTTGCGGATGGTATTGAAAAATGCCGATGCCATAACAACCGCCGAAGGCTGTCATCAGTAACAAGGATGAGAGCCTCTTTTCTTGTAATCGATCTTCTGCACGGTGACCGTGCTCCTTTCTCCCTTTGTAACAAACGGCGGCTGGCTCGCTATTTTCTACCCACCAATAATTCTCACCTTAAGACCTGTCGCTAAACCCGAGCTGAATTGAAGTTTCCCTATGTCCTTGAAAGCTGAACTGGAGACCTGGGCGAGTGCGCTCAAGGCGTATGATGAAGAGAATTTGGAGAAGGCTTTGAATTTGTTTGCGGTGCGTTCTTTTCCGTTGCAACCCTCACTCAGCCTTGGGACGGCCTTGACGACCCGATGACGGTCATAGACCATAGCGGACTCATCCAAGATCCTAACCAACATGGGTCTCATCTATGCCACCCTGGGCGAACATGAGCTCGCCGTGGAACAGTTTATTGCGGCTACTTCGTTGGATCAGTATTTGGCCGTCGCGTGGGTGGTTTCTTCAGCTGGTTTGTTGTGGCAAAGACGACCTCTTGCTAACTCTGCTCAACCTTCCGTTCAAACAGATACTTCCAATGTGGCGTATCCAATTTCCTTCTGAGTCGGTATGAACTTGCACTCAAAGATTTTGACGAGGCACTGTTGTATTTGAGAGGAAATCAGGCTATGTGAGTTTAGCTTTTTCTCGGTCTGTTCAACAATCGCCGTCGCGTTTTTAAAAGGTTTTGTTGTTGTTGTTGTTGTGTACGGTTGCCGCTTGTTAGCCGAATGATTGCTAACCTACAACTTGCGTCTTTAAAAAACCAGAAACTATGAACAGTTAGGGCTTAAGTTCAAGCTGTTTTCCGCAGAGGTAATGTTCAATAAAGGCCTCTCGCTCATTTATATGGGGAATTTGTGCGTAGCTTGTCTTCTCCTTCGGTCTGTCTTAACCTAACCCGCATTTCATACCTGTCGCAGAGAAGAGGGCCTAGCAGATATGGAAGAAGCCCGAAAAGAGAAAGCGACGGAAGAACATACAGTGATTGACGATGCGATCCAGGATCGTGGGGAAGGATATACGGTTTTTAGTATCCCAGTGGGCGTTCTCTATCGCCCCTCGGAGAATAAACTTAAAAATTCAAAGACGAAGGATTACATGGGAAAGGCTGTGTGTTTCTCTGGACAACCTGTGAGGATTAGCTCACGCTGACAAACTTTGACATAGAAACTCGTCACCGCTTCCGACGAGAATGATCAGTTTACAACATTTACAGGCGCTACCCGTCTCAAATCGGGCGTATCGCCGAGCAATACCTTCGTAGCACAACCTAATATAGATGCTGGGCCGGGGTTGAGCAGATCCTTGACGGCCCCTCCACCAAGTCAGTCTTATTTTTTCCGTCCGATTCTCTGCGGGAGTGTCTGACCTGACCTGCTTGCCGCAGGAAATGACCCGATTGATCCGCCCATTGCCCGTGGTGCCACCGGTCTCGGACGCTCAAAGACAACGTTGACAAGGGGTCTTAGTGTAAGGAAAGTTTCGGCGACAGAAGAGAGGAGACCACCTGTTCCCGAGAAAGGTGAGGTTGTTTTCTTCCTATAAATATTTATAGATTTTTTTTCTGATTTTTTGTCTTTGTGTAGATTCGAATGCAGGGGTCCGACTCACTGAGTTTTTTGATGACTATATCGACTCGTATGGCGACGAACCACCACCACCACCACCAGTTCCCTCGTTGCCGTCTCCCAGCTCCGGCTCCAAATCAGACAAGATCAGTGCCTGGGCTCAGGCAAATGCCAACCCGTCGCCTGTAGTTCAGCGGTCTGCTTCGCGGTCTGCGCCATCTTCGACATATGCTCCTAGCAACTATGGAGGCGGCAGCATGAAGAGGAGGTTGACTAGGAGGAATACGAGGAGGTTGACGGCTGCGCCCAGTATGTACAATGAAAATGAGGAGGAAGGCTACGGAAGTGGGGAGTATGATGATGGGCCATTTGAGTTAGTGAAGATCCGAGTTAAGGTTCGTCGGCTGCCATTTTGTTTTCCTTTTAACAGACGCTGACGTGTTTGATTCATATAGCTGTACTATGATAGTGATGTCCGCGGTATGGCGCTCACACCCGACACGCGCTATGATGAGTTTCTCGAGCGCGTGACGTCTAAGTTCGGCAAGTCGCTGGATGGGCTGGAGATGAAATTCAAGGACGAAGACGGTGGGAAAGTGAGCTTGAGAGATGATTCAGACTACGATCTTGCGATCGAGACGGCAAGGGAACATGCGAAAGGCAAACCGGAGGGGAAGCTGGAGATATGGTGTATGGATGTGTAAGTCATTACTTTTACGATTTTGCGGGTGAGGTTGGGTTGCTCGCTTGTACCACCAGTGTTCGAATCCTTGGGTCTGTCTGCGTCGACGTTGTCTTCAATTAGATTTTTTCCTTCATGTCACATTCATTTGTATGCCTTGTTTTACACATTTGACCTTGTATTGTTTTTGAATGCATCACGCCGGTTCTTCCGATTTCTATGCCTGCATTTGTTCGCTCAACCAAACCCAAAATTCGTCGAAACCCAAAATACCTCATACATATGTCAAAACACGCAATCATCCTTATACAAACAAGCACCTTGCATCAAATCGCGATCACTCCATATTCCCGACTTGATGGTCAGCTGCCGGCAACCCTTTTTGTTCTGAGATCCGCATGTTTTTTCTCGATTTCATCTTGGACACGCACGGTCGACTTTGGAAGTATTTGACGGTTTTGACGTGGAGTTCTGTGGTTTGGGAGGACGACAGAAAGGAATATCAAGAGGAGGCATACCGGAAGTGGCGTCTTCGTCAACAACGATCAGAGCCCAGGGATGCATCTGAAGAGCTGAAAGGGTATACTGAATAGTTTATAAGTTAAAAGATACGCGAGCGCAAAACAGAAAAATAAACCAACCAAATGGTTCACGCCGCCTTCGATTGCCTTACTCAACGCCAGACTCTTCTTGAGCCCAGTAACAATTACGACCACCTCCCTACTATCCAGTACAGTGGCGACGCCGACGGTGAGTGCCATCTTCGGCACGGGAAGTGCGTTTGCTACCCGAGTACGCCTTTTTTGATATAGAATAAAACATCAGCTCCAGGTGAGGACGTGGTCGAGGGAGAGAGTAAAGACGAAGACAAACCATCTCGTCGGGATACACAAAGAATGAAATGTTTGACATTGTCCTCGAAAGCAGGTTCTGATTGGTCTTTGAACCCGATGAACACTTGATGAGTACATCGAGATGATATGAGATGTTGAAATGAGATTGAATAGTAGGAAGGGAAGGGGAGAGAAAGATGTATGTACTCGGCTCAAGCCCCCAAGACCTGAGATCCTCCGCTGCCCATGACCAATCAATACAAACTTATAACGAAAATGCGCCCCAAAACAAAACAATTAAAAAAACAAAAAACCAACTCACCCACTTCCCGGCTGGGACCAACCGTTTCCAACCCCGCCCCTTCGCCGTCTTTATCATCCGCATCAGCAGCAGTGGCGCCCAATGACATCCCGTCCAGCCTCTAGATGTCAACCAGAAACTGAGGGAGATCCCATATACAACATTTGTGATTTCTGGATTTCAGTTTGTTGGTACTGTAGGTGTTTACATATTTTTAGCCATAGTGTGCATTCATGATCATGTTTGAAGTGGGGAAGGAATGGTAGGCATTCAAGGGTCAAGAAGATTCAGGGGTAGGGTATGAAAGAGCAAGGATGACTGACCTCGTCCAAATACACAGTCCGCATGCCTGCGACTTCCATCTTCTGCTCGACTACCAATCCATATCTGCACCAAAAATGACAAGTCAGCTTCTCGGTTCCATAACTCAAAATCAAATCAATGCAGCTCCGTCTCCCACTCCCGGCTTTCTCCCCCCCTCCATCCAAACGATGAGGCAGAAAAAACAGACGTCTTACAAAAGGCAAAGAAACGAAGGACTCAAACGGGAAGAAAAAGACGGATGGACGTACCCCTTCACACCGATCACCCATCCTTCGCCTAACTCTAACAAAATGCTAAACTGCGCCCTCTTCAGTACCTGCATCTGGAACAGAATGTCATCGGAGAGGACGATCTATTCCAATTTGCGTCTGCGTCTTTGGTGTCAAGGTCATCGGAGGCGGTGGTGTTGGGAAGGCGGACGGACTATTTCGGGTGGGTGGGTGTTAGTAGGAGTGGATTGGGTTTGATTACATACGGAGTAGAATTTAGAAGTATTGAATACATTCTGGGCGTCGCTTATGAAGAATGGTTCGACTGCAACGCCTGCGTGGGCCAGGGGTCAAGTCCCGGGAAAAACCAAGTCGGGCATCAGTATATACATGGGAAGAACGTAGAAAGAAAATGGGAGAGAGAAAGGAGCAAGAAACATACCTTGAGAGTCGGATCAAGTAGGGCGTGTGGGGGACGGTGTGTCTGGTCCGTGTCTGTAACCAAGAAAACACGTTTGGTCGCTGTCTTCGGGGCTCTTATGTAGTCGAGATGGGCGGAGTTATGTAATATATTCGTAGGTTATCTCAAAGGGGATCACGTGTCGCGACTCGCCCTCTGCTCTACCATGGATCCTCTTTCCATTGCGTGAGTCCTATCTTATTTGCGTCGTGCCAATCTGAATCTGCTGCCCAGAATGATAACCGACTTCTTTCACCCAAACGTCGGCGGCGTCGAAAACCATATATTCATGCTCAGCGCAAACCTCTTGCGAAAGGGCCACAAAGTCGGTGACGCTTCTACCCTATGGCTCCACCGCACTCTAAGTCTTCTATCTATGAAGGTCATTGTGATTACCCACAGTCACGACCCAGATCGCGTCGGTATTCGCTGGATGTTACCCTCGCTCAAAGTCTACTATTTGCCTTACCCAACTATCGCTTCCTCGGCAACCCTACCCAATTATTTTACTTTCCTTCCATATTTTCGGACAATTATACTGCGAGAGCATATCACATTGATCCACGCCCATGCTAGCCTCTCGCCTCTAGGCCAGGAAGGAATACTGCATGCGCATTTGATGGGCGTCCGGACTGTGTTCACCGACCATAGTCTCTTCGGGTTCGAAGACGCCGCTAGTATACTCACTAACAAGCTGCTTGAGGCCGCTCTCAAAAATGTAGACGCAGTCATTTGTGTGTCACATATCGGGTATATCTAGCCGGACATTCGATGACTGACTTCCCGCACGCTGACGAACTTTCTCCTAGGCGTGAAAATACCGTACTTCGTGGTCAACTATTTGAAAAGACAGATGAAGATCCATCTACAGTTGCTGTCAGCGGGAATGTGTTTGTGATACCGAACGCGCTCGTCGCTGACCAATTTAAACCGTCCCAAATCCCTGATGTCTCTCAACCAAGTAGTAAACCCCTTTGCGTCACCATTGTGGTAATTTCTCGCCTGGCCTATCGCAAAGGGATCGATCTCCTGGTAGCAGCCGCACCGCGCATTTGCTCTGCCTTTCCCAACGTTAAATTTGTGATTGGTGGGGCGCCCAGTTTTTTTTTCCAGTTCGCTTGGGGGTTACTAACTAATATTGTCGGATTCTCTCCCAAAGGTGGAACTGGGCCCAAACTGAATGAATTGCTGCAAATGAGAGAAAAACATTTGCTTCAGGATCGCATTGAACTCTTGGGACCAGTCCGGCATAGCGACGTCCGCGACGTGAGTTGTAATGTATTTCAGTTTCCCGTGGCGGATAATGATGATGATGTAACTCTTTCTCCATTGCCACTATAGGTTCTTGTCCGCGGTTCCATATTCTTGAATACCTCCTTGACAGAGTCTTTTGGCATCGCTATCCTTGAAGCGGCGTGTGCTGGATTGTACGTAGTTTCCACGCGTGTAGGAGGGGTTCCAGAAATTCTACCTGAAGACATGATCTCTTTCGCGAACCCCGAAGAAGATGGTGATCATCCTTTCGTTTTTTTGTTTTTTTTGGATTCATTTACACCGAGCGATCCTGATCAGTCTTACTAGATGTCTTCCGCGCAATGTCTGAAGCGATAACCATCGTATCGCAGGGGAAGCATGACCCCTGGAATGCACATAAGCGCGTCAAAGGTTTTTATGACTGGTTTCAAGTTGCAGAGCGCACGGAGAAAGTCTATGAATCGGTGATCAAGTCTGACCAGCGAGACTTATGGACTAGAATCCGGCGGTAAAGTTCTCCAAACTTCAGCTAATGTAATTACTCATCCGTCCACTTAGGACAATGGAGCTCGGTCCATTCGCCGGCCTGATCTATGTTGTCATTTTAATCGTCAATTGTGTGTTTTTTCTGATCCTGGAATGGTCGATACCAAGGGAGGACTTGCACTTTGTCTGGATGCATTGGAATCGCGATTATTTCATCGAGGTTTGTGATGACCTCTAGGGTCGTGAATCTATGTGTCTCAACACCTTTTATCTAGCTTTCCCAGAAGGAAGCGCGCAAAACATCTTTTATTTAAATTCTGGCATGCGGTACCCATACAAGCTTAGTTGCCATGAGTAAATTCATCATTTCATAAAGTAAGTAAGATATTGAGAAAGCTATTCTGTATCAAAATTCTACGCAGAACACATAAACCAAAATGTATATACATGGATTGTGTATATTATGGACAATGTAACAAGATTAAGTTTCAAGACTGCAAAAAATTGACAATATATACTTTTCCACTTTCAGTTTGTATGACCATGACCTTTTCACGCTTAATGCTGTTCCAAATCCTCTGAGGTCTCTCATCTGGTGGTATCCAAAGTACACACCTCCCATCCTGGTCCAAGATCCATTCGCCATCTGTATCGCAATAGTAGGATGGCACAGATGCATCCTGATTTGACTGTCCTTCCATAATGCCAACAAAGATCATTGGTAGCTTCATGGGGCCATGATCGTTAATGTGATGTCTGGTAAAAGTGGCATTGTGGTTGGGAGAGATACACCAGCTCTGTGTGGGATCACTATTCACCAGGACGGAAACACTTGTCGCATCAGTGGAAAATGAGATCTGCGCTTCCAATTGTAATAGCCTGTCAAATTGCAAAAAGATGTGAAAGGCGAGGCATCCTCCACTTTTAAGATCCCATAGTTTCATGTGATATGGTGATAGAGAAGCCAATTGACTGCCATTGGGAGACAGTGCAATGTGGAATACACTCAGGTCATCTATGATGATGGACTCATGATGGCGAGTGTGGGCATTCCATGTCTGGACTGTACTATCTGATAAAAGAAATGCAGTGAATGTTAAGTCCAGTGAAAATCCAATTGCTAGAAAGTCGGCGACTGGATATGTAAACAAGGATTGACCAGTAGTCGCATCCAAAATGTTGGCTCCCTTCTCAGATTTCAATGTTACCAGCGATTCATCTGGTGAGATGAATACATTTATGGTGTCATACACATGGGTAGAAGCTTCATGATGGTTGCACCCTGCATTTGTCTTCCAGATCTTCACAAATTGGCTATAGATCAAAGCAATGCGGGTTCCATCAGGTGAAAATGTAGCCTGTTCACCATTATACTCAATATTCCCCACATGCGTAAGTGTGTTTGTGGTTATATCCCATATGTCTCCTGAATTCCTCTTTGCAACCAGAACCTTGCCTCCATCAACAGAAATGCGGGAATGGGTCATGTCGTTAGACTTGATGACATGAATGATATCACCAGATTGTGAATCATATATGTTCACAGTGCCGTTTTTAGAAGCCACCAACAAAAGGTGTTGTGAGGATGCGAGCGCCATCACTGGTTCAGAGTATTCAGCAAATATTTTCAAGCATGTTTGCTTTTGAACATCCCATATGCGGACTTGATAGACCTCTGTCTGTCTTAGAGTCAAACAACATGGAGGAGTTGGTCTAAGATCATTTGAGGTAGAGATGACTTGGTTCCATGTGGCCAGCCAACAGACATCTGTCACTACCCCTATATGGCCATGAAAAACACAGTGACAGCCACCTGATAATATGTTCCAGATTTGAACAGTCTTGTCACTGCCACCAGATGCAAGCATAGTTCCGCAATATGAGAAAGCAACTGAGTAGGCAGAACTGTTCCATTCAAATGTTCGGAAAATTGTGCCTGTCTGGACATCCCAGACATTTATAGTCCCACCAAAAAGCCCAGACACAAGGAAACCATCATCAAGTGAAAAGGCAACTGAGCATATGGATGCCTGCACAATAAAAGTGGCTCTATTCACTCCTGTCATGGCATCAAAGACCTTCATGCAATATTCTCCATGAGCAGCGATTAAAGCACCACTGGGTGAAAACACTACTGCTTCCACACTCACACCCACTGCTAATGGAATGATTCTAATGCAAGCATCCCAAGTGGGACTGACTGCATTGACCAGTTTTGTCTTGGTCATCAATTCACGCTCATATAGCAGCCTTATGGGTGAGGATGTAGGAGTCCAAGACAATGCAGAGTGATATGTGTGCATTGCAGACTGCTTGATGCCATCAAATGACCGTAATACAAATCTCTCACAGTCATCAATCAAATCCAATAGATCTTGATCAGGATTCTTGATTAGAAGTGAGCAACAGCTGATGAGTTGTACATAACAATAGGAAGTGCTCACTTTGCTTAGCCAAGATTTTACATTATGCAGGGAGTAAATTGCGGTGTGTAAATGTTCCTCGATGCTTAGGACTTCCAGCCACGAGAGCAGGTGACGTGTGAAAAAATTGTTGACCAGTGTGAGCACAGAACTAGTATTACCACCAGCTTGAGAGCTCAACTGGAGGTGTTTGGCCCAGGACAAACATGTATATGAAAGTGGAGCTGCAATACACAACACTCGTCGTGCAGGAAGATCCTCAACATCGTTGTTCATCGCATATTGAGGGACACCACATATATTCTCTATCAGCCTCGTGTTCATCAACTTCAAACAGTAAATGCCTAGTGCCGAATGATGATGAGGAGCATCAATGAAATGTCTCGCATCCGGACACCGTTCTTTATCGGTGATGAAATCGGCAAACGATTTGTGAAGGATCCGTATAGGTTCAGATTCTGATTCAGGCACGATGAGAACTGAATGCAAATGTGTAAGGATAGTCCATATGTCTTGTGGTGTCATTTCGAGTATCTCTGCGAGACTCGCGCGTGGTAAAGGTTCGAGGGCGAGCACGATAGACCCGACCACGAGATGCAGTTGATCGAAAAAAACGGCATCATTATCATTCGCATGCTCGAAGATAGCTGAGAGGATTTGATGGTACACCACGTTGATACCAGATCGTCCTTCATAAATTGTGCTTTCCGGTGGATCCACGATTAGCTTGAGGAGCTTCTGGGGAGAAGCAACAGAAGAATCGATAAACCTAAGGATCACAGAAGCTATGATGAACAGGCCAGATGTCTTCTTCAGAATGACAGCGATGTCTCGATCCGAGGGCCATTGACCACTGATGGATTGCCTCCGTCTTGTGGCAATTTCGTCCAACCGAAATGCAACAAATGATTTTATGTCGGAGTCTACGGTGGCTGAATTGACATCATGAAGTGGTGACACCTTCGTTCGTAACGATGAGAGCTTGAAACCGGACCGAATATGATCTTCTGGTCTCCCCGTGATGAAGAATCTTACTGTAGGCATATTGTTCACGTGTACAGCGAGCGCCGAAAGGAATTCTGATACTGGCTCCTTGTCCTCACATTCATCGAGGGCATCTACGACAATCGTGGCAGATAAGCCAGTTTGCTTGAACGGTCGTACAAGGAGCTTCCCGAGCTGTACGGGTAATGAGTCGTCCTGGACATTGGGATTGGCGCGGATGATCGGCACGAGGGCGGTCTTGAAATCAGAGGACCGATATGCGAGATCGCATGCAAGAGTTAAGAATATAAGATGTAGGTCTCGTCTATCTGGATAGTCGCGGGAGCAAAAGAAGCTCGCTCCGAGTTTGCCCTTTGCCGCAGAACGTTCGGCGAACGTTTGGGCGATTGTAGATTTTCCGCATCCTGCAACACCCTTCAGCCAATAAACCGACTCGTTCATTTCATCTGCCTCCCATGCTTCGATATCCCATAGCACTCCCTCCCGTGTACCTTTTAAACATGATTTATGGTTGCCCGAGCTATAGCCTGCTCTCGCGGCGCAGGGTAACTTGGCGAAATAAGCTATCGATAGGCGATAAGTTGCAGGGATGTGAGTGCATACCGGTATACGTACCATCAGCCTATCAAGCACAAAATTGAATAATGATCGGGTTAATTCATTGGTAGGATTGACGTACCACCATTTCGTCGTTCATAGCATTGTTGTAATTGTTGTAATATTGATGATTGTTGTACTGATCTCTTCCAACTTGATTGAAAATTGCGCCATTTGCATTAATGTTCGAGGCACCTCGAGAAAATCGAGGGCCATCGCGACTCGAATCTTGCATAGGTGTTTGGAATGCTCAAGCGTGTAAGCGGCGTTGCTCGATTTCCTACTTAGGATGATGGTCCAAGCTGCCTTCTGGTGGTAGATAGCAATTACAATCCAAGTCGAAGTCTCACCGGATGGCTGTCGACGGGAAAGCGTGCAGCATGGTTGTGGCAGTGTAGACAAGCGGAACATCGCTACACATTGTGCGTCCCCTCTGACTTCCTATTTTTACCTCTTGCTCTTAGCTAATGCTGTTTGATACAGTGCCCCACTCGGCTCCCACTAGGGATAGGAACTTGAGGGGGAGACAATTCATCACCCCATATCTATAACGAGCTCCCTCTCCTAGGTTTCCATTATCGATCAGCTCTTCGAGCACCTCAAATCAACTCAAATCCGCTATCAAGTTATATACAACTGCTGTACAGTAGTATAAATCACATATATAGTCCAAGTCTTTGCATGTTAAGGTCTATCTCGCATCATGTGCAGAAATGCTTCGAAATATATAGTATTAACACCCCAAAACAATTGAGTTTGTTGCGTGTTGACCAAAAGGCAAGCATTACAATTTTATCCGATTCACTGACCCCCACTTCTCCTTGCTCGCTTCACTTTCATTCGCCTCCTCGGCTTCTTGGAAGCGGAGTCCTCCGGCCCACCTTCATCCATATCAATATCTCTGGCTGCGTCATTACCGACCATCTCTTCTCTATCTCGCTTAGATGGTACTATCTGCACTCTGTCACGTAGAGAGGGCGACGACATGCCAGCAGAGCCGGCAGCAATGTCAAGCGATAGACGATCCAATAGCGACCCCCCTCGTCGCGAAGGCGTCGGGCGCCGATGGTGGCTATTGCTACGAGGTGCTAGCTCGTCTCGAGTACGCTCTACGCCACGACTTCCATCCGAAGGCCAGTGCTCGCCCGAACCTTCGAGACGTACGGGAATGTCGTCAGGATAATTCTGGACGGAATGCGAGCCAGGACGAACGCGGTGTTTAGACGAACGGGAAGCTGAGGGTTCGCGGTCCGCGGTAGAGAACGACTGAGCATTTGCTTCAAACATCGGAACACGATCAGGAACACCACGGGTGAGAACAGGGGAATATTGGTCTCTTTGCAGCTCCTGGTCTCGATCCCAACCCCTGACTTCGCGTTCGGGGAATGGTGCACGATCGTCTGCATAATCTACGCCAAAGGAAGCATGGCTGGTGAAAGAAGCCTGACGACGGTGAGTGCCAGGAGAGAGCGTAGATCGTGATCTGTATGGATCATCGACATATCGCTCCTCGGACTGTTGAGGGAGACGGGCATCTATACTAACGGAGCTGGGAGTAGGATGGGAAGCGACGCGATCAATTTCAACATGCGGATAGTGCCTCTGTCGTGGCTCCCTTGTATCGTGCCGGGAATCCCCGTTGAATTGAGCAGCCTGGTGAGGCCTGTCAGGTGCATAGTTATTCGGAGGATGATGACGATCTGCAGTATCCCAGGACGGTTCTCGGGGAGGTGTTTCATCACGGAAATCGGTGTCATGATCATACTCCGCATACTGTTGGCTATGCTGTCGCGTAGTCCACGTTCGCGGAGGAGATGCCTCTCGAGCAGGTGCCTCAATACGAGCCTGATATATTATAAAAATCAGTCATGGTATCTCAAACAGAATCCACCGTTACCTACCATGGTTGGACCGGGATACCAATCTGCTCCCCGTGACCGTCCTGACGCAGCACTAGGCTGGAACGAATCAACAGGAGAAATGGGACGATGTTGGTGTGGCTGCACGACTACTCGTCAGCTCGGATCAAAATGAAACGGTTGGACAACTGACCGGTGTCATACGCCCGCTGAAGGACTTTTGCTGTTGAACGTTCATTCTCCCTGCAAAGCCATCATCCGCAGATGAGGCCTAAAAATCTAATTGTGAGCCTCTTGCAGGAGGTCGAGCATGAATAATAACGTACAGGAGCATCAAATGGAGGAACCCCGCGCGTAGACCGATTACGCATGGACTCAACATTACCATTGCCGCCCGAGAGCTGTGGGCCGGAACGACGATTGTTCCCGAATGGGGGTTGCGCTAATTGCCCATTATTCTGACCTTTCCTGGTACCGATCGGGATGCTGTTCGACCCCGAAAATCCGCGAGGAGCAGGCGGAGGAGCTTGGGGAACTTGATCATGGCGAGCATGAGAGACAAGAGGCTCTCGGCGTGACTATGATTGATTAGGATCAGCTGCGAAATCTGCGCCAAACACAACTCGGACGTACCTGATCTCTTGACTCCATTTCCTGGTAAGGACCATGCTTTGATTGACCTCTTTCACTAGCATTGGACGCTCGCCTTACTAGCATATTCTGGTTCGACATTCCACTAGCAAATGGAGCCTGAGTCTGAGGACCGTCCCGCATCTGGAAGCTGTTATTGCTCAATAAATGAGGTGGAGGTGAACGCTGAAGCTGTCTGTTCCCAGCACGTTCTTGACCACCCGCAGATCGCTGCGAATAAAGGGGCGTGGTCGGCGATGTTGATGGGGAGGGAGCGAATGAAGGGTGAGCTGAGCTTGTTGACATCCTATTCGTCATTGCTCTTGGTCCTCTAGGCGCTGCATCGGTGCTGGTGTTGATCTCAACTCGCTGTTGTTCCCTGTCGGCGTACATTCCCGAGTTTGCTCTGATAGGCATCTCGTTGACCCTTAGAGGAGGAGGCCTAGCGGGCGGTGCAGAGTCGACATCCATTGCATTCCTATCCCTCGGTACTGACGGTTGTTGGTTCGCATTGAAAGACGATTCGTTTCTCCGAGGCCTGCCTGTTGAACCAGCTGAAGGTCCGGAGGGTGGTAATCGTGCGTTGTTACGAATATCAGGGTGGCTAGTATCGCGCGATGGGGCGACCTGCATCTGATTGCGAGGACCTGACGGTAGACTGTTGTCAACATTAGTAGGTCTTAGGATCATACCGCCATCCTTTGGAGCAGGTGGAGCTTGAGAAGACGGCAATGGTGTAGGGTCCAATTTGGCAGGAGTACGCCTTGACGCTTCGCGAAAGCGTGCACTTTGAGGTGGCAAAGGTGTTCTCTTGAGGCCTGCATACGCAAGGACAGACAAGACACACGAAGGAACGCAAAGTTGGTGTGAAGAACGCAGTAGTCGAAGGCTGGGGTGTACGTACGTGACTGTTCCGGAACTTGGGAAGATGATGAACCCGACGTCGATCTCTCAGTTAGAGAAGGAGGCACTAGATCAGGTTCTGATGCTGCTCTACGATTTGTAGCAGATGTCGGTACGCGGTCGTTCGGACGTCTTCGCTTCGCTTCATGCTCCACACCGATCTGTGTAGAAGTCAATTCGTGCTCTCTATCACTTCTGTCAGGAAGGAGATCTGTCGGTATGTATACATCATCACGTTGCTTTGCAGTAGCTCGTAAGGCTCTCGGCGGAGCGCTTGCTGGTTGATCGAATCGACTTTTCGCGCGTGGCGCAACAGCTTGCGGAGGTTGACCGGAGTCACCTGTGCGAGCAGCTTGTACAGCGATTGGTCTGGAGTCCCGCATATGCGGCGGCGGTGATCTATGTCCTAGAGAGTGAAATAGAAAAGGAATAGGGGATCCATGATGAGCGTCCTTGAGTCGATTCGAGGCAAGAGGCCGAGCAAAGCAGAAGGGAATCTGGGATAGCGCAGCTCAACTCCCTAGGCTTCGCGAGACGCTGGGAAAGTGTGCGCCCTCCGCCTTGGGAGGAGCAAATGCGCCAGAGCCGACAAGGTGGGAGGTGGCATGATGTGGATAACGTACTTAAAGTCGACGACCTTTCAGCGTCGTTATTATGGAAGCTGCTACGATCTTCGTTGGTAGTAGGAGAAGCAGGTGACAGGTCGATGTCCTCGTGCTGGCGATGATGATCGTCATCAGAAGAGGCTGGTCGACGACCCGAACTTTTGCGGGGTAATTGCTCCGGCGCAATCCAGTGGCGGTCGGGCGACGAAACTCGAGGTGGCGCCCTAAGCTTCTGAGGATCTCTCAGAAAACCAATGTCACTAGCCACGGCCTGAGGCGACAATTTCCTGTGAGAACGTGAGGATCTTTTCTCGTCACGACCTCTCCCTATGGGAGACGGGGGACGCGGCGGAAGACCTGGACTCATTCTTGGAGATCGCGGCGGAGTGGACGATCTTTTGTTAGAGTCAAATCGCTCTTCACGCCTCTTCTCAACCACATTAGCAATCTGAGCGGCCTCACCAGGTCGATAATGCCGGTCGTCATATGAGAGAGCAGTTGACGGAACTTGAGGCTCTTCAGAACGCCCAGAATGAGAAGGTTTCAGCTGATCAGAAGGTCGAGAGGGACTGCTGTTACCACTTCTGATAGATGGCCGAGAGTCTGAGGTCTGTGTCCGCCCTCGGTCCTTTATGGGCGACTTGCCACCGATTACAGGACGAGTCCACGTCGATTGGTGAGTTTTGAGATTGTAGTAGTAGACGCCACCGCCACTTCTTGGGTGCTTCACCTCCCAGTCAGGCGGGAGTGAATCTCCAACATCGCCGGGAGAGATAGGTTTACCAATACTACCGTTTGATTTTTTGTCCCTATGCAGCGACATGGCCGTGGCCTCGATGATCGAGGAGGGATGAGCAGGCTGCATGAAAGGAATTGTGGAAGAGACGGGTTTTGGAGGGAGAGAATGAGTCATTTTGCCAAGAGATTGAGATTGAGAACGCCTTTTTGATGGTTGTTGTGGGGAGTTTTGAGATTGTAGGACTGGCGTGTTGGAGCTACCAGAATGATCGCGCTGCGACTCTCGGTTACCATGCGAGTTCTGCTGCTGCTGCTGTGGCGGCGGGGGCACCGCCGATGCCTTAGGAGCCGGTAAAGAGCTCTCCTGAAGATCCTGGTTAGGCGCGGACTGGTAGGCATAGTAATGCTCTGTGTCGTCTTCGTCTCCTCCCAAAGACACGGCATCCTCAGCATCTTCTACGCCGTCGACAACCCCTGTTTGCTGGTTACCAAACTGTGCCAACTCGTCATCTTCGTTACCCCAGTCAAGTACTTCGCTGTCTTCCTCCATGACCTGCAGGCTGGAAAATGTGCGGGAATGGGGTGAGGAGGTAAAAGTGTACAAAGACGAAAACGGTCGCGGCCGTACAGCCCTGGCGGAGTTTGAATGCAGAAATAACACCGCGCTGGATTTGGACATATACTCAAAACTTGCTGACCCCCCATCGCCTGAAGTGCAGATCCACTTCACGCCCTTTCCTCCAAACTGTCCGGTATCTGGAATCGTCGTAATAGACCGTATGTCCATATGGACATTCTCCCAACAACTACGTCCTTTGCCAGTCAAGATGCCTCGCCTCGTATGTCCGGGCCTCTGTCACATCGACTGCCAGTCATGTTCAGACGTTTACATAGATTCCACCAAATGGTACGCGTGTATTGTATTGATGCTGGAGCAAATCCTCAGAAATTTCGGTCACTAGGACTTCGAGCTAGCGGCATGGCAGTTGACCTATTTGTGTTTGGCTCCTAAGCGGGTGTGAGTGCTATGTAATAACTTCCACACTATTTCCGACCAATTGACGCTGGCATTAGGTATCGGAATGTGTATTTTCACAAACGTATGTGCTAGCTCATAAGGCTTTTAATCTATTCAAACTGAAGATAGGTCGATAGAGACAAAAAATACGTGGGCACGAGATGACCCTGCTATAATTATTCTCATCTGTGCATGTCTTACCGGTATGTCCAATACCTCCTTCTGCCTCTCATTTGAGTCCATGCATGCTGAGTGTATACTCACATGCGCTACATGACTTTGGCATATGTGCGCACCTGGCCTCATGCCTGCCGGAATACTGCGCATATGCCACATCCCAGGTATTTCTGCGGGTGCTGACTTCACATTTCTTCCGTTTTACCAGTTGCGGCCATTATATGGTCTGTAGTGTACTCGTACACGTTCATGGAGGGCGTACGGTTGATATTCCTCATGATATTTCGTGACTTCCGTGAGTCAAGTTCAGTCTCTTCGTTATTGACGCATCTCCTTACACTATTTTCCAGTGCTTGTGGGTGCAGTGGTAGCAACCGTTCTGTGGTCCGTGGCTCCATAACCTGCGGACATCAACCTAGCACTAATAGCCATGCCAGGTTCTTCTCAAATCGAGTACTCCTGTCGCCACCATCCCATTCGACGCCCTCTGACTCCTCAGTCGAATGGTCATATGCGCTCGATGTCCACATCAACGCATTCTTTCCGCTTTACTTAACGCTTTACCTGGCACAGCTTTTCTTGCTACCGATCATCTTGAAAGATAATTGGGTCTGTCTATGGGTTGGCAACACTCTGTATCTCGCAGCGTATGTTCCCTCTTGCTCTCTGCTTGTGATTTCGATGCTAATAGTTTTACTCGGCAGCTTTGCACAATACGTGTATGGCGTGTATCTGGGCTTAAATGGTCAGTTATTCCCAGCTTGAAATCTATTCCCGCCTGAGACTCTTTCACAGCCCTGCCATTCCTGATCCGCTCTGAGCTGCTTCTTGCACCATTATTACCGTTATTCATGAGCTATGTTCTCTCACTATTAGGGTTCAATGTCGCAAGACACGTCCTGCGTGCATATTTTGGATCATGAACATTGAATACATTTGTACCTACGCCAAAATTAGCTTTTGGTTCCTAATAATCTAACTCGTTCCGCGGACTTTGAGAGCGTCACTGAGGATTGTTGTCGGCAATTGACAGAAGTACAACAACAGTACTAGTCTGTCAATGTAAACTGGCCGGATATAAAGTGGCCGAGCCCGCGTGCACGATGCCCATTTCCGCTTGCCTTCCCGCTATTTTGCCCTTGGACCCGTTCATCTCGCCTCGATCATGTCCAGCGCCAAAGCTCATCTCGAGCGGGCTATCCACCAGATCCAAGACAAGAGCCCCATCCCAGTAATTGACTTTACCCAGCACCAACTGGAAGATGGCAACACTATCAGCACCCAAGAACGGGTCGTCAAAGATGTACGTTCCGCCAAATTCAAATTCTTGTTTTTTTTTCTGGTTTGAGGATCGGTTATTGACGTACAGCTGGAAATACTAGGTCCAAGCGCCAGCTATGAGCATACCGACCAACGAACAGTTCTTTTCGCGCGAGGATCCTATGAAACCTGACCATGCATTTCTCAAGAACCACTTTTACCGGGAAGGTCGGCTGAGCGAGGATCAAGCGATGTATATTTTGGAGAAGGGGACAGAGCTATTGAATGCTGAGCCTAATGTCTTGTCTGTCGACGCGCCGATCACAGGTAAGCTCTATCATCCACTCGGTTGGTGCATGCTGAGCGATGCTGTTGGTAGTGTGTGGCGATATCCACGGACAATATGTGCGTCGCGCTGATCCTCGATTGTGCATCTATATCCGATTTCTGATTTACTCGGTAGTATGACTTGATGAAACTGTTCGAAGTGGGGGGTAGTCCAGCGGACACACGATATCTCTTCTTGGGCGATTATGTCGATCGAGGGTATTTCAGCATTGAGGTGAGGGTCTTCCTTCCATTCTTCCCATCACCCGACTCATACTCGATCCAGTGCGTGTTATACCTGTGGTCGTTGAAAATATGGTACCCCAATACCCTTTTCCTCCTCCGCGGCAACCATGAATGCCGGCATCTAACAGACTACTTTACGTTTAAACTTGAATGTACGCCTTACTTCTTTTATCTGTGTTTGTTCTACCCCGCTGATGACTATGGCAGGCAAACATAAATACTCCGAACGAATCTACGACGCATGTATGGAATCGTTCTGCTCATTGCCCCTCGCCGCCATCATGAATAAGCAGTTCCTCTGTATCCATGGCGGCCTCTCCCCCGAACTTAACACCCTTGACGATATCCGCAACGTATGATACTCTATGACTCATCGTGACCTCGAGCTAACTGTCGGATCCAGATCGATCGCTTCCGGGAACCGCCCACACAAGGTCTGATGTGCGATATCCTGTGGTCAGATCCGGTCGAGGATTTTGGCCAAGAGAAGATAACAGACAGCTTTATACATAATCATGTCCGCGGTTGCTCGTACTTCTTCACGTGAGTTGCCGATCTCTCGTACACGACTTGCCTCTAACCATTTTTTCACTAGCTATCAAGCCGCGTGTCAATTCCTTGAACGCAATAACCTCCTTTCCATTATACGAGCACATGAGGCGCAGGATGCTGGGTATGGCCCATCTTTATCTCGTCAAAGTGAAGCTGACATAAGTCTACTAGATACCGAATGTACCGCAAAACGAAAAGCACAGGCTTCCCCTCCGTCATGACCATTTTTTCCGCCCCCAATTATCTCGACGTGTACAATAACAAAGCCGCCGTTCTCAAATATGAGAGCAACGTCATGAACATCCGGCAGTTCAACTGTACTCCACATCCTTATTGGCTGCCTAATTTCATGGATGTATTCACGTGGAGTTTACCCTTTGTTGGAGAGAAGAGTACGTGGCTAACTGTGGGGCGCCATCCTTGTTGTTTGTGCTGACATCGTGTTCTATTTTCTAGTCACGGATATGCTGGTAGCTGTGCTCAACACATGCACGAAGGAAGAACTGGAGGAGTCTGAGTCTGACGAGGAAGCTCCGGTCTCACCAACATCATCTCCGGACTCTGCGGAACGCAGGAAGATCATCAAAGGCAAGATTCTTGCTGTTGGACGTATGGCGCGGGTGTTTGCTCTGCTTCGGTTCGTACATTTTTTCGGTTCATATCATCGATCGACATTGGTTCTAAAATTGACTCGATGGTTAGGGAGGAATCAGAGAAGGTTTCAGAGCTCAAAAGTGTATCTGGTTCGAACAAGTTGCCGTATGGCACATTGGCGTTGGGCTCGGAAGGTATTAAGGAGGCTATAACGGGTTTCGAGGATGCGTACGTCTCTAACTTTGTTCTCTCAAGTACCGATCTCACAGCACCCTCTCTGACAGACGAAAATCGGATATTGAGAATGAGCGTCTCCCACCCGAGCTATTCGACGCAGAAGAAGGTAAAACATACTCGTCGCAACCTCAGACGCCCTCGGAATCCTTGGGAACACCCATTTCACCCACAGGCCTCGCATCAGGCCTCGAGTCCGTCATTAAAGGCGGCTCAATCCCCAACTCGACAGCATCCCCGGTATCCCCCGTTACACCTAGTTCCCCTGGTGGCACACCGTTTAAACGTGGTCATGGCCGACAGGCTAGTCTGGGCACAACGATGACGAGCCCAAGCACCCGCCGACGGAGTATCGAGACTACCATTACTATGATACAAGAGGTATATGACGAGAAGGATGGTGCAGAGAAAAACCCTGCTAAAGGAACCGCTGGCGCCGTTTCTGGGTTGAATGGTAATAATGGTCGAGGATCTGGGGAATCCTCACCTCGTGGCTAGATGTATGATAGGCGGCAGTAGTGATTATTTGTATCCATTTCTTGTCGGTGTTGCTTTCCTGGTGGACCGCATTTTTCTTTTTATCGTGATTCTTACTTGTCTGATATCGCTCCCTTCCCCCCCACAAGGCTTGACTACGGTTCAAGTGCATTAAATAAATATGTTCAGATTTGTATACTCTTATAGCAGAAAATAACTCTCATGGACGTTGGGTGCATGCATACTTTTCGGGAGCCAGGACTAATGTGCTTTCACGCAGGATCTCGCATGAGCACATTTCAAAAGTAAAATAAGCCAGCAAGGCGGTAAAATTTATAAAGCATATACTGTAACTGGAAAGATGTACATCAACAACAGATGGAACATCTGAAAATAAGCACGATATCATCAGCTAATTGCTCAAACATCATTCATAAAACCGACGATATGAATCAGAGAAGCCAGTGTTTTCATAGTCCTCGGCATGCATCAACACCCAAACCAGCACACCCAACCCAAGACGAGATGTGCGTGCGCAGCTCCTACCGAGGCAAGAGTGGTCCAAGAAATCGAGCAACGCGACGAGGCCGTTCAACGAATGGATGAACTTATTTTCGTCTTGTTATAATAGAAGGTACTGCTACTCACAGATTAGTGTCATTAGGAGACATGCCTGGAGTAAAGATGTCCTGCGGAGCAATACAGTCGTCAGCATTAGTTTCAACAAGAGGTAACCGCAGAAAGGATCAGATATTTTTTTTGGTAAAAGAGTTGTCCACAAGAGATTGCTCTCTTTCGGAAGCAGAACTGAATAGTTGATCATCACAAGGCACGGCTTTGACGAGCTCATATGGAACGGACCAAGACACTCACCGCTGAAGTCTAGAGAAGCTCAAAGAATGGTGATCGTTTAAGTCTTAAACTTTGAGTTGACTTTGAGTCGAGTGTAAAATGAAAAGAATTTATATGCAGCCCAAACTAGGGCAGGTCGTTCGACACGTGGCCCAATGACATATAAACGAGGCATTTTCTTCAACTTGCGTCCTGCTAACGATGAACCTGACTTGTAAGTTCCTTCTCTGTTATTACATTGCGTTGATGACATTTTCCAT
>KN833069.1:49176-73127 GCA_000827315.1 Piloderma croceum F 1598 | reverse complement strand
GAATTCGCTCGGATTCGTCTACTGTGTTTTACCCTAATTTGTTCATTTCCGCCGACACAAAACCCTATGACCACTTTACCAGCCATGCTGAAGATACAGAGTGGAATGTACTGTTTACATTTCCCAGAGACCATGCTGGGACTTATCTTGAGAACGTGGATTTGCAGTCCTTCGTTGTGGCTATGAAGTATTTCGTATTTTTTGTGCCGAATAGACGTACGTAGGAAGCCTGACTCAGCAAAGAACATGTGCGCACGTGCCACCGCGAGTCGCTCTTGTTTATTATTAATGTTTTTGCCCTCACCACCAGGTTGATAGATATCACGAGACCCGATTAAGGCAATCGTTAGCTACGTAACATGAACGAAGATATCGCTACTACGCCAGGCCCGGAGGTGCAACAACAGCCAGAGCCACGACTACCAGGTCTCCGCTGATTCGAATATGGACGTTCATCCAGACTCGAAGACCACCCCGCCAGCTTAGCTGCCACCTCCGTCGCTGAGTTATTCCCCATTCAGACACCCAACCCATGTTGTCCACCGACAACCCCGCTTCGTCATAGGATTTTTAAGATCCGAAGGGTTATTGACAAGTGATCTAAAAAGCCAAGTCAATGAGGCACTTTTTTTGTGCCACCGCCAACTATTGTTTCCTGGCAAAACCTGTTGATTGTCTAGAAATTAATTCCGCCCATTTCATTTGACAGCTTTACTGCTACGAGTCTATAGTAGCCATAACACGCTGCATTAGAAACTCCCTCGGCCTGAAGACCACAACGAGTGCCTAAACGAATTTCCGATTACTGTACCATTTCGACCGGGTGTTCAGAGGGTGTGACGCGTTACGCTGAACTTGTATCTTGTCTTCAGTTCAGCGCTGGCTGTAACCCGTGACACTGAACACTTCTTGTTCAATGCTAGGGCACTGAAGATCTCTGACACCGATCTTAGAAAAAAATTAATATCCAGAGCCTCGAGGCATCTTGGGAAGCGACACCCGACATGTCCGACAGTGCCAGAACAACATCTAAAATCGTTCATGTAAGAACAATATCCATCCCTGAATTTTAATCAAATAATGCTAAAACTATTGTAATAAATATTTTCGGTAAATTTCAGTGATTTCTTTGGCATGCTGTTCAATGGGTCTTGTGACCGGTTGACCCGTGACAAAACGTATCTGGTGTTCAGTTCAAGGTCGCTTGTGACCAGTGACTGAACACCCGGTCGAAATGGTACAGTACTTATTCTTCAAGTCACTATTTTTCCTTGCAGCCGTTCTACAACTTCTGCTAGCTTCCGAGACTTCTTCTAGCCACGCTGCTCGAACGTCTCATCTTCCACCGTCCTGTCTAATTTGATGTCTTGACTCGGGGCCGAAATTTGGGAAACCGTGTGTAGGGCACAATTTTGTAGTGATTCAATTTTGCGAGTTTGGAATTGTCGGTTAGACCTCGCGGGATGTTACTTTCTCCAGGTTCGTCTTTATTTCATATTCAATTCATTGACCCCGTGTTATGTAGCTTCGAAAAACCGCTGGTAAACCCTTTGTAGAAGCTGCCGGTTGAGCCTTCCCGAGCAGCTCCCTGTTCGCGCCGTCCTTCCAGCACCTACTAGGGTATGAACGGAACTCTAGGATTCTAATACTATTGCAGCTATGGGCATTTGGGGTCGTAGGATTATAGTGGACGGAGCGAGGAGCTCGTGAGCTAGGTATTGCATCAACTTGCCGCCGTCGTTATTTGTTGGTTGATAGTATTCTGCGGAATTACATAAAGTTGTCGAGCGAGAGACTATTCGTGGCTGTGGCGTGGCATTCACGAAGTTCCTTGATTCATGTTATCGCATTCAAGATGTTCACTCACCATCTGCGCTATGCGTATTTTGGGGGCATATTTCTCTGCCTTAGTATCTGCATGCGCCCTCCATACCGACATTCGGACAAGACAGCTTATCATCTTGTTGGTGCTCGACTCGGCTGTCGACTCCGGGGCCAGAAATGATTGGATTACAAGGTTGTGACCTTCCCTCAGGCAGGTAGCGGGCTACTAGTATGCACAGTAAGGGGATTAGCGGGGCGTCTGATGATATGCCATAACGGCTGGGCGTCACCTTTGAAATGCAGCGGTAGTTCCCGTTTTGCTGCTATACGGTGATGGACATGAGTCGTTGAGCAGTGCTTACCCCTTGCTTCCCTTGCTCCCGCTTTCTCTCCCCTCAGATTTATCTGGTCGTCTATTGAATAAGCTCAAGCTAGTAAAGGGCAGCTGGAAGCTCTTGCGCAATCAATTGCACAGCTTCTACAGTCACTGGACGGGGAATACAATGATACTGAATGACTGCTCCAAGTCAGAAAGGACCTCAACGCCTCTCGCCGATCTCCTCAGATTTGTGAGATTGTTCCAAGACTTGGATGTGCCTGCGACATTGTTCTTCTCAGATGTATGTGTGTACCGCTTTTGCATTGGTATGTACTGCATCGGCCCACGATGGGGGTTCTGAGCGGTGTGAGCGAGGGTACCTGATCTGGTCTGGTCGAGTGCAGCAGGGACAGATGATAATACGAGTATATATATAAGGAGTTGCCTTGTGCTGCAGGTGATAGAGTCTCGGAGGAGCAGAGGTAAGGGAGTTTAAAATAAGCGCCCAAAAAGTCTTTTGGCGTGATATGTACAGCCATTTTAGCGCGAGGTGGGCTTATCCGAGTCGCTCCCATCTATCCCCTGCTACACAGCTCTGCGCTCCTTGTGCTCTCATACACCGGATCCAAAATTCTCCACAAAACTGTAGCATGAACGAGCTTCGAACTCTAGCAGCAGCCTGAGCAAAAACCAATATTGTACCTGTTCGCTATCTTTCTACTCTATAATGGGTCAACCTAAATATCACGAACAGGAACTGCGTCCATCAATGTCAATCCATCTTGCTACCGCTACCTCCATTTCCATGGGTACACCAGAAGAGCAACGCAGTAATGATCTCTGGGCGGTTGCTTTAGAGACCCTGAGTGACGCGGATAGACAGAATATCCACTTCGATTCTCCGGACAAGCTGAAAGTATTATCAGATCTTCAGGCCCTCACAGAGCGAGCCAGAGAAGAATGCATCAGAAAGAGATGGAAATATACCCGGAACGGCAAAACGGTGGTCCTCAGAGACGTCTTCGACAAGGTTCTACAATGGGTCGAGATGTTCAAGAACATCGGTGATGTTGTCGCTCAACATGTGCCGGCGTCTGTTGCACTACCGTGGGCAGGTATCGGATTTCTCTTGGATGTACGTGATACACTCCGTGGATTATTACTGTCCAATATAATTCATTACTTCTAGATCGTACTCAAAGACTTCGCGAAATACTCCTTTCTTGTTGACGGTGTGGAACTTATATCGCGTTTGATCGATCGATACATCATTTTCGAGAATCTTTATCTCCAGCATGCGAGTGCTGGGGCTGCAAGTCTCCGAGACGCGCTGACCTCTCTCTATGCCGCCATTCTGAAGTACCTGTCACAAACGAAGGCCTACTTCAATCAGAATACCATCAGTTGCGTGCCCTTTCTGTCAACAGAAGTCAGGTCCCGTGCTCAAATCTTGACTTCCAGGTCGGATAATTAATAGCGCTGTCGTCTCGAAAGATGATTTCAAGATATTGCTTGAAGATATCGGATTGCAACAAATGCACGTCGATCGTTGTGCCAATCTTGTGGACGCGGAATGTAAGTTCTATACAAATCAGTGTATATATCTCAGTTAAACTAAAGTACTCCTGCAGATCGCAACGCCGAAAGCGCCTTGTTGACCAAGATCGCATCCGGTAATTGCTGTTCTCGCTCAAGTCTATGTTTAAACTGACGCAAAGAGGTCATTAGATCAAACTGATACACGTGAGGAGCTGCTAACGCTCTTGAAGACTCTCAGCGGCCCAATCTCTCGAATGAATAGTCAACTAAATGAAATCCAAGATCATCTGGAAGGTTGAGCCCAACCTTATATAATGGATCCTAGATCTCACTATCGACTGTTGCAGCTATGGAACGAAGGAAATTCTTGCAATTTCTGTCACCCTTGCCGCACAAGAAATACCATGAACAGACCCGAAAAAATGTCCTCAAGGGAACTGGACAGTGGCTCCTCGAAGATCCCATCTATAATAAATGGAGACATGGTAACACTTCGTCGCTCTTGTGGCTCCATGGAAATCCTGGATGTGGAAAAAGTAGACTCATGTGCGTAATGCCATATATGCGACCATGGCTCGCACCTAAAACTAGTGATTAGGTCTATCGTGATCGACCAAGTACTGCGGAGTTGCGAGAACGGCCACGGCCCCCCACCTGCATTCTTTTATTGCTCCAGAGATACCGCCGAACCTAAGCGTTCTAATCCCGATAATGTCCTGGCTAGCATTGCCAAGCAGCTCGCTTGTATTGAACCCGGTGGTCGGTTGTTAGAACCAGCCAGAAACCTTCAGCAAAAGAAAAAGGAGGAATCCAGTGACTCTCCCGACTTGGAGGAAACTCATTCGCTGCTCACTGAGCTCATTGACTGCTATCCTGTTACAATGATCCTCATTGACGCTCTTGACGAATGCGATCCAAATAGGCGTCATGTTCTTCTTGAATCACTCAGTACTGTTATCCAGCATTCCCCTGGTGTTGTGAAAATCTTGGTATCCAGTCGCGATGATCAGGATATAGCAGGCCATTTTGACAGTTTCCCCTCTATCGTGATCACGTCCAACAGAAACCAGGCCGACCTTGCAAACTTTGTCACCAAAGAAACTAATACCCTCATTGAAAAGCGGAGGCTTCTTCGCTCGAGCGAAGCGAAGGAGGAGCTCAAGTCGATGATCATTGAAAAGTTAATTGCAGATGCAAACGGAATGTGTGTGAACTTGTTGTGAAATTTTGATTCTAGACTTACGGAAATTATGCAGGTTTCTTTGGGCTGCTTTACAGCTCGAGGTCATGTGCACCATGAAGCTCGATGATGAAATACGGGAGAGATTAGGTCGTCTTCCTGCGCAGCTCGCCCATCTATATAGAGAAATCTACGAACGCTTCCTGCGCACGGAAGCGAGTCGTCTGACAACCGGAACCATTCTCAAGTGGCTCATGTGCGCACAAAGCACGCTGGCGTCGGCCGAGTTCCTTGCTGCAATTTCCTTGAATCCAGCCAGATGGGGACGAGGGATAAAGCCGCAGAGACTGTTCACCAAGCAACAGGTTTTAGATCTTTGTTGCAACCTTGTTGTCTATGACAACGAACTAGATACCTTCCGTTTTGCTCACCTCTCCGTCAGAGAGTTTTTGGAAGAGCAGGAAGAATATTCTCAGTTGTCCTCCAATGCTCTTGCTGCGGAGACCTGCCTACTCGAGTTGATTGGCTCTGCGGACTGCCCAAATGCGAAACAATTTTTGCTAGACAAATGCAAAATTGATATTCGGACCACTTCCGTTCCGACAAAAATCTCCTTCCATGAATATGCGCTCGCGTTCTGGCCCAAGCACTGCATTAGTGCTGATGATAGACGATTATTCGGACTACTCAAGGATATGGTCTATTTCTTCCTTTTCGACGAGTCTGGAAATGCCTCTCCTCTGGAAATTTGGGTTCAGTCGCCTTACAGTGCAAAACACTTTTATCATCTGCGCCGCGACTTGGACCTCTATCTGCACCCTCTGGAAAGGTCATTTCTTATTGCTTGTGTATGCGGATTTTGCGACATTCTAGACATTTGCTTGAGCAAAGGAATTTTGACTGACGGTATCAAGCAACGGGGCCTAGAATTGGCTGCTAATGGGCAACAAAGGGCTTTCAACCTAATCCTTGACGACTCGGAGTACAACACCGTCGAGATCCCTGAAGCCGTAATTATCGAAATTGTACGCTTTGGGGAGAATGTTTGTGAACTGCTGTCCTCATTTCTCGATCGAAAAAAGAAGTTTTCTATCACTGCCCATGTCCTTGACGAAGCTTCCCGCTCAAAGGACCATAAAGTCATGCGGTTTCTCTTGGAACACGCAAAGGTCAATCAAATTACCACACGTGTTCTGACGACAACCGCTCAGTTCGGAACACCGGCCAACATGAGGCTCTTATTGGACCGCCTCGGTGACAAAGCTGAGATTACCAGCTATATGTTATACATGGCAATGCCGATGCATAATAGTGACACCGAGAAGTTGAATGGGTTACTCGATTACGGTGCAACGATTTCAGACGATGTCTTTTATTATGCCGTGCTGAGCAGTGAAGCAGAGGCCTTGCTGAAGGAACTGGAGGATCTAGCAGGCACTAGGATTGAGTGCACGGAGTACCTACTAGTCGCTGCTGCTTCTTACGGTGATTTGCAATTGGTGATTTTTCTACTTAATCGAGGTGGGACTGTGACCGAGAAGGTTGT
Source organism: Piloderma croceum F 1598 (assembly GCA_000827315.1). Classification (NCBI taxonomy): domain Eukaryota; kingdom Fungi; phylum Basidiomycota; class Agaricomycetes; order Atheliales; family Atheliaceae; genus Piloderma; species Piloderma croceum. The sequence continues at coordinate 66,719 of KN833069.1, read as the reverse complement.
GGAGGCTGCTGCATCAAATTATTTGCGTGGTCTGGACATCCTCGAAGTTTTATTGCAACACTGGGATGGTCGAATCCCAGATCTACAGCCGATTTTGCGCGAAGCAGCTGATCACCCAGATGGGTACAAAAGATTGATGCTCCTGCTTGATAAACAAGGGGAGCTCGAGATCACCTCCGAAATGCTGAAGGAATCCGGGTATCGGCCAGAGGTGTTGCGACTGCTGTTAGAAAGAGGCGGAAGGACTAAGGTTACGGAGGAGGTTCTTCTTGCAACTGCCAGGCACTGGAATTGCAATGAACTAGTGCCAGTGTTACTTTCGGCAGGAGAGAATGTTATGATCACTGAAGAGGTCCTGGTTGCTGTCATGGGTAATTTGGATTATGGCAATGCTGTACAGTCAATCATTGACCGAACTTCACTGGTGGATCTTACCGACAAGGTTCTCGAAGCTGCTGCAGGAAACCGAAAGAATGCCAAGGAGATGATCCAAATGCTGTTTGATCGTCTAGGCGAGGCGAGGATCACTGAAGGAGTTGTAATGGCTGCTGTAGGCAATTTCGGTAGTGGAATGCATCTTCTGGCACTGTTCGAGGAACGAGGTTTCCAAGTGGAGATCTTACCCGAAGTGTTGAAGGCGGCAGCGTCCCGTGGGAGTTCTCAAATGATTTTGGAGTTGGTCCGCCGAGCAGGAAGTCTAAAAATCACAGAAGATATATTGCTCGCGGCCGCTACCAATATCCATGACGTGGAAATCATGCCTATCTTTCTGAATCTTGTGGGCACCGATAGGATTACAGACGAAGTACTCGTAGCCATCATCCAATCCGAACAACCATTATTTACGTCCAGTGCCCTCCAGAAACTGAGGGCGCTGTTTTACTGCGGTTTCAACAAAAGGATTTCGGAAAGGGTAGCAATAGCGGTGGCTTCGTGTCGTTCTCATGAGTGGGAATGCGTGGATATCATGACACTCTTTCTGGGACGAGCTGTGACTGTCGAGATCACGGAAAAAGTGTTAGAAGCGGCAGCCAGAAGTTTCTATGGAGCAGGACTGTTACAGCTTCTCCTTGATAGACTTGGTCACTCCGCGACGATCACAGAAGCAGTCATCAAAGCTTCCGTGTGCAATGGCTGTGACGGGATGTTTCTGCTGGCGCTTTTAGAAAAACATGGCCCAATACAAATGACAGACGACATTTTCAAGGCAGCGGTATCACATGGCAGTAAGGAGATGGTCCAGGAGTTGATGAGTCGGATGGAGAACGTTGAAGTCACGGAGGAGTTGCTGGTTGCAGCTTCGGCAAATCGCACGGAGGTCTTTACAGTGTTTTTGCGAAGGTCGGGATCCGAGGTCGTGACAGACGAAGTTCTGAAGGCCGTAATTGAGAATAATGAATCTGCGGCCTCTGGGACGCTGGCAGAAATCTTCCGCCAAGGCTACCGGAAGAAGATACCGGAACAAGTAGCGATATCCGCAGCTGCACGCAGATTTAAAGCCATCCATATAATGAAGGTGCTTCTGAAACAAGGTGTAGATATCGAGATCACGGAAGAAGTGGTCAAGAAGGCAGCAGAAAACAAGAAGTGCCGAGAAGAGTTGCTGAAGATGCTATTGGAACGATGTGCAAAAGAGAACATTCCATTATCTGTTGATTACCGTGCTGAAGATAAATAGTCGAGGAAGGAATATATGATAGTCAGTCTTGAACTCTTCTGCGACGGTGGTGGTTTCCGATTAACTGACATAGATGGTACGCTGTGCGACAAGTCGAGTATTCCGGTGCCCATTGTAGAATCAGAATCAAGGGCCGCACCTCCAATGAACTTGTGGGAGGTCGCAGAGAAAGTATGTATTACAGGCTGGCATATGTATAGACGGTATGAGCGGAGAAGTAAACAAGTGGTCTGATTTACTCACAATATAACATGACGCCAAGGCGGAGAGGTGTTGTGATCCATCGTAACGAACGCAGGACTATCATTATGAAAAAGAAGCGGGGTAATTATGTGGACGGGGTGGCATATACTCCAAGTTACTCGAGTACACACCTACTAGCATGTCTGAGTTAGTGGGTGAAAGGAACATAGAAAATATCGTTTCGGAGATGAATAAAAGGCCTGCGATTACTGGTCGTAAGTCGCTCCATCAGGAAAATTCCTGGCTGACTTAGCATGACTTACCATACTTGGAATTTCTGCTTAAGTGAGGCTAAGTAAACTTTAAGTAAATTTAGTCTTAAAAAAAGTGTTTTTCGGAAGGTGACCTACTGAATGTAAACTTAAATGTACTTTATCACCCTTAGCTTTCAGTTAAGAACACAAATAAGTGTGCTAAGCAGACAAAATATTCCGAAGTCAGAATTTGTGGTGGCTGTGCTCCAACGCACTTGGCAGATTGTTGTCTGCTTGTCGCACTTATTTGTGTTCTTAGCATACCTTAACTGAAAGCTAAGTGTGATAAAGTACATTTAAGTTTACATTCAGTAGGTCACCTTCCGAAAAACACTTTTTTTAAGACTAAATTTACTTAAAGGTTACTTAGCCCCACTTAGGCGGAAATTCCAAGTATGGTAAGTCGTGCTAAGTCAGCCAGGAATTTTCCTGATGTCATTGGGCATTAAGGAAGTCAAAGTTGTGTCCATAAGTCGGATCTAGTGGGGTTGCATACTAAATGTGCGCATGCTTAGCGGGTGTGAAGTAGTCCCGACGAAACTGGAGAGCATTGTTTTTTTTAGGGGGGGGGATCATGTTAGCATGCAGTTTCTGCCTCGGAGTGCCAGTGTATATACAGTAGCGGACAACCAAAGCCCACCTATTTAGTGACCCAATTTTAGCACCAGCGAAAATCCTCTGGCAGGGCTGAAACTGCAGAAATGGGGTCTTTATGAGTAAAAGGAAAGATTGGCACGAGCCGATCTCTAAAAAAAGCAATATTTTCATTTTTGACCCCAAATTTTTGGCCGTACCCGCTAATAATTCGCTAAAAATACCGAAAAATGCGCAATCGACTCCTTTTTGATGCCCAAGTTTGATCCCAAAGTCAGAATTGGAAAAATGTTGTTAGTTTCAGCATAAATAAGCACACAAAAACTTCCATTTAAGGTAAATCTGTGGTGGCACATTGTTGTCAATGGCACACAAACTCACAATAACTACAGATCAAAGATAATGGGTTGCAAATTGTTGATATCAAAATTTATTTCCCCACCAGAGGATGCTAAAAGGTAGCTTGATTTGATGTCTGACATAACAAGTGGCTAGAAATTGGCATAGAAGGGGGTGTACGGAGGCAATAAAGTCGTTTTTTTGGCCTCAAAATTTGGCCGGACCCAAAAACCCGTGGGAAAATTCCGCTCAAACCATTTTCTGATGTTTTTGAGTGCCCTGAGTCCGAATATGAAATCCGTTTGGTGCCGAAAAAATTCTCTCAGGTGCTAGCAAACATGTGGGCTTTGGTTGTCTGCTACTGTATACATACACAATCCACGCGACGCTGCAAGAGATGTGTGAGCAGACAAGTGGAGACATAGGGGTGAGTGATTATTGTGATACCTCACTATGGCGATGAAGCACATACTTGATATCGCTACTAGTACCGGGCCCGGAGAGCAACTCAGAACTGGGATCATTGACATCAGTGGCATGGGTGTACGATCACGTGATACATCCGTAGTCAGGTTGTACATAGACTCGGGCTTTGTTGCGAGCTTGTCTTGTCAGCTCCCCACGAGCCATCTCCGTTGGCATCACGGCCTATCCCCATGTTGTTCGCCGACAACCCCGCCTCGTCATCCGACGTCCGATATCCTATGAACCTGTATCCATACCCGAGGCTCCGGTCTCCACCGCTGCTGAATCTCAACCCGAGATTGGCCGGCTCCCCGAAGCTGAACCAGAAACGGGCGGAGTGAACACAAAATCAGAATCAGGTCCTATCTCCCCACCCTCCCGCCACAGCTCCTACGGATCTTGTTCCCCAAGGGACGGTAGCACAAGGAGTCAAAGGCCCTTAAACGTAACAGACGCCCTTCGTACCTCGATGATGTCAAGATCTAGTTCTAGGACCAGCCGGACATGTATAATCATTTCTTGGATATTATGAAGCATTTTAAGAATCAGCTGTACGTCCGCTTCTGTTTTTACTTCCTCTCTTTCTTATGTTACTTTCTGGTCCTTCCTTCTTTCCATCCTGTCATTCATCCACTCCCGTACCATGAACTAACCCCCACAAAAACAGAATCGACACCTCAGGGGTAACAAAACGCGTTACTAACAACCGCCCCAATCACACTCTACAAACGACCAATCCCAATTCTTCGACCGCTTCAAAGGCGCCCGAGACTCCTGCGAGACCTACAATGAATTCCTAATACTAGGCAACCTCCTCACGCAGGACATAATTGATACCGCGCGCCTCGTGATAGATTCGCGGCCGATCCTTGGGGAAGGGGGGGACCTGATACGGCAGTAGAGGGAGAAGTCACCTGCTTCTGTGAGTTTCCTGTCTCGCACACACACACCATTTTCTTTAGGGTAGATGTTGACGGCTTTTTGGTGGTGGATTTGTAGGAGGTTAACGTTACTTGTTTGGGCCGCGATGATATGTGTCGATCTGTATTGAACGATGAGTGGGTTTTGCGCCCGACATGGTTGAATGAAGATTCAGGCTTCTTAGCGCTCAAGAAACACATATACAAAGAAGCTTTATATCGCAACAAAGAGGAGCGACACGAGTACGATTTCCATATCGAAGCTATCATGCATACCATCAGCACGCTCGAGTCTATCAACGACAAGATCGCGTAGCTGCCCGACGAAGAGTGCGAGTCGCTCAAGTTGAAGGCCAACCTCGGTGGATCGGGAAAGAGTATACGCCAGCGGGTGATCAAGAAGATATACGAGTGCGAGGCGGGGTTGGAAGTTACGCAGGTTATGCAGAACTCGCCTTCGCTTCTATTCCGGTCGTTTTGACGCGGCTAAAGCGGAAGGAGAAGTGGAAGAGGGTGCAGAGGGAGCGGAATAAAGTGTGGCGGGAGGTGGATACGAGGAATTATTTTAAGAGCTTGGATCATCAGGGGATCACGTTCAAAGCTGCTGATAAGAAGGCAAGGCCTTCATGAGCCAGATCGAAGCTGGTAGAGATGAGCAGATGGTGAAGGGGGCTTCGTTGATTGATCCGCTGTTTGCGAGGACGAGGATGAGGCATCGCGTTCTTAATAATCGATCAGGATGTCATCAATCAGGCTTTCGTCGTGATTTCCAGCGTGGTCAATGCGGATAGCGATATGAGCGATGAAGTTAGCAGCATGGTCGATGATACTGAGACCTCGAGCATTGCGAGCAGCAGTTCGAAAGCGGGCAGGAGCTGGCAAGGCGGGGTCGTTTCCAGCGGGGCCGATTTACGGAAGAAGCTTCTTAAGAGCGAGCAGGCCAAGTCTACTGGTCGTAAAACCCGAGCACAGGAAGTGGCTTCGCCGTCTGGGTCTCGGCAGGCAACACCTGCTGTCTTGGATGTGGTCATGGTTGATGGTGTTGAGGAAGGTCTGAGTGCAACGAGTGACACACCCCATCAGACTGGATGCGACCCCTCGCGAAAATATTTTTCAGTACCACTACTTGCTATATTCTTCTCCGTTTGGTCGAGGTGGGTTGTTTATCGTGTTAGACACTTGCGTATTTAGTGCTTATTGTGTTTTGACAGGCTCCCGCCCACCTCTCTTCAAGACAATGTCGTCCACACAGGAAGTGTACAAGATTTTTACGATCGACCAATATCAAGGTACAAGTCATACTGGCGGGTCCCAAATTCCAGAATTCCTCGAGCTATTGAAGAAGGAGCGCACGCACGGCACTCTGACCATCCAGGATCAGATCAACAGCCGACAGAACGCCGCGCGTCTTTTCACATCGGATATCTCAGTGTAGACACGGTTGAAGCAGAAGGAGTGGAATAAAGTGTGGCGGGAGGTGGATGCGAGGAATTATTTGAAGAGCTTGGAACATCAGGGGATCACGTTCGAAGCTGCTGATGATAAGGCTATCTCTACCAAGGCCTTCGACAGCGGTCGGAGTGCAGGAAGTGCAGCTGGTAGGATTAATCTGTCCCTGTATTTTCAGGTGCAATAGGGATCCATCTTGTGCATCAATTGAAGTGCGGCGAAACTTCGATGTAGGTGGTAAAGAAATGGGAATTAATGCGTAGGAAGAACAATAAAGACGGCCGGGACGAGGAGATATAAGGGAAAGTGATAGAGTAAAATAAACATTGAGAAAGACGCGAAAGATGACCGTGACTTGTTGATCATCATGCTTACCTTATCATAAACGGGACCTTTGTGGTTTCTGCCACCAGTTTGAGTCACGTTCAGAACCTTGGCCAACCTGAATTATTGTGCATCATATATCCAAGGCAACATAAACCCGCGGGGGTTCAAGTCGTCAATATTATACAACCATGTCCGCATCGGTGTATAACTTGCATGTAAATATTGTGCTAGCACGGCGGACATGCACCAATGTAACCATGACGCATATGCTTTCGCAATGTATTCGCATATTCAAAATTTGCGCGGAAGTATGCAAAATAATCCACATATGTAAACATGTCAAACAATAAAAACGCCTAGCATATTCGTCTTTGGCAGTTAAGCGCCCAGGCACCAACTTAAAATATGCAGATGGCCGTGGGTTCAGCACAAAATTAGGTTATAGTACTAGGCCTTCCGGTCCGAGACGTGACCTTGAGGCTTCCTCGAGTTGCGATTCATACAGATTGTGGACCATCGTTGTTTGCTTCTTCTTGTCTTGTCCTGTTCGATGTCTGTCCCGAATGCTCGTAATATCGATGCCCGCGGTGCCATTATCAATGATGTTCACGGACCCCAATTCAATATTGGTCAACTCAACCAAGGAAACAACGCAGGTATGGAATAAAACCGAACCTGTTTGTGTGCGCTCAAAATTCGGCTAGAAACGGTGGATTTTCATCACTTACTTTCGCCTGTAGGTGATGCAGCGTTCAATCGTGGTGGACATGTCGCCAGATGTCACCCTGGTACTCGTGAAGAGCTTATCGCAAAGATTATACGATGGAGCGATGGAGGAAACCAGACTGAAATAGGCAGCAATCGATCTATCTGCTGGCTCAGTGGGTCGGCAGGGTCTGGAAAGTCGGCGGTATCACAGACATTCGCCGAATACTGCGAGGACAAAAAGAGACTTGGAGCCAGTTTTTTCTTTTTGCGAGGAGCGAAAGACCGAAGTGCCTTTGCACGCTTCATTTCTACACTTTCACATCAGCTTTCCGTCTCCATACCCGCTACGAAACCACGGATCCATAAAGCCATGCGGGACGAACCATCAATTCCCCAACGAGCACTTAGACATCAGTTTAAAAAACTGATGCTTCAGCCCATCCTGAGGGCAAGACCGATATCCTCAGTCCTTCCACTGCGGAAGGCCACGATCATCGTTGTTGATGCTCTCGATGAATGTAGTGATAACGATTTGGTGGACGAGTTCATCGAGGTAGTCATCGATTTATCTCGTGATCGTCACTTCCCATTCCGAATTTTCTTCACGAGCAGAATGGAGGAGCATATCCGTATGAAGTTCAAAACTCCCGAAGCTCTTTCAGCTACTTATTTCATTTCTTTGGAGGACTTCGACGCCGGTGCCGACATCCACACATATTTCCGGTCTCGATTCTCTGCCATTCATTCAGAGAACCGACGGATGCAAGGTATACCACGACCGTGGCCTTCGGATCCGGATGTCCAAATACTTGTTCAGAAGGCGTCTGGTTCGTTTATTTTTGCATCCACATTAGTTGACTTTGTCAACGACGGAAGCGATTTACCTCAACGGAAGCTGGCAACTGCTTTGAGAACCCATGCGGGTCTCGATCGTCTATATGCTCAAGTTCTTACCTTAGCTGGTCCTCACTGTGGTCACTTTGAGCGGACTATTGGCACCATCATGCTCCTTCAATCCCCTCTTTCGACCATTTCCCTTGCCTATCTACTTCAGCTTGAAACTGGAGACATTCTACAGGCCTTGCTGGGAATCCAGTCGATTCTCATGATACCTGAGGATAATGATGGGCCTGTACAACTGTTTCATACGTCACTTCGAGACTTTCTGACAACGCGACAGCGTTCAGGAGACTTTTTCATTGATCCTCCGATGCGCCACCTGTCGATTGCGACCGATTGCCTGAGAGTTGTGACGTTACGCACAAGTAGCGATATCATCCACGATGAAGTGTTTGAGTACGCATGTGTCAATTGGTGTCACCACCTCTACCTGGGTTTAATCCAAGGGGAACAGGATCTTACGGTGAATGGCGGTTTACTGATGAGCCGCCTAATAGACTTTGAGTCACTATCTCTTGGACGCTGGATAGAGACTCTTGTTAGAAACAATCAGCTGCGGGACACGCTAGATATTTTGCATTTAGCACTGATGTGCTTGAAAGTCAGCTCATCTCGTCTCTACGCTAGCACTAAGAGTAATCTAATATTTTTCCTATCAGAAAATTACGAACTGTTCTCCACAATTCATACAAGTTTTATCGAATGTCGAAAGCATTAGCATGCAATCGATTCCTATTTCCACCCAGGATATCATTATAGCGTGCGTGATCATATCAACTTGACCTGAAGTTTTTCTGATCCTGCTTCCAGAATCGTTGGCGCAACTGGGGTTGGGAAAAGCACGGTGCAGTACATCTTTTCTTCTTCTCAGGTACTCCAGCTGAATTTGAAGTAGTTTATCAAAACAGCTATTAGAAACGGTCTGCCGGCTGCCACTGAACAAGATTTGGATTCGTGCACGCAGAAGGTTCAAACTGTGCGGTGCCGCAACCCTTATGAACCTGATGGCCATGCCATTGTCTTCGTCGACACACCTGGCTTCGAACAAGACTGGAAGACGGATTTTGAGGTTTTAGAAACTATTGCAGATTGGCTGAAAACGACGTAAGACTTTCTACACGTACATACCATATATCAATGTTTGACGGATGTTAGTCAGGTACAACCACGGAATAACTATCACAGGCCTCCTTTTTCTGCACCCAATATTTGACCACAGAACAATACATTTGCAGCGCTATGCAAAAGGGGTCGAAAAGCTTTGCGGCACAGACGCGCTTCAACTTGTAATCCTCGCTACGACGATGTGGGATACTGTTACCAAGCCGATCGGGGAAGTACGCGAAGAGGAGTTGCGGACACAATTCTGGAAATCGATGATTGCCTCCGGGTCCCGAATGGAACGATTTGACAACACTTGTCAGTCCGCTTGGGGGATCTTGGGTCAGTTCACAGGTGTTGGACGTCCACTCTTGTTGCAGATGGAGATGGTGGATGAAAGAAAACCACTAAAATGGACCGCTATAGGTTCTATGCTGCAAAGGTTCGTCCGGTGCCTTGTCCCTAGAAAGTTTGGCCAGCGGCGTTCTTCTGAAAGCACCAACAGCTCTCAAGTTATTAAGGAGATAGTGGTAAAACAACCAAAACAACGTTCTGGCTATTACAGGGCAATTCAGAAGAGTGCCGAGACCGCTCAGAGAGGATGTTCATTTGCTAGTGATGCCATAGATTTCTGCGAACGACTCCTCAAGGCGGAAGACTCTGTCGAAACGTTGAGAGTTGGCCTTGACAATATCAATGATGTTGCGAAGTACGCTCATCAGGATGCTCAGGATATGTATCAACAGTTCAAGGATATTCGAGTAGAGCTGTTCAAGGTGCGCTTTCTCCTCTCCGCATCTCCTACATTTAATAACTTTCTTTATCATCAGATCTTGAAAGATATTCCTCTCGGGGCACTCAGTCTGTAGAACCGCCTTTATTTGATTTGTCACCTGACATTATCTCCAGGTAGTGAAACGGATAAAAATAATTTGGCGCAATTCTTACAGGCGAGCGACGATTTAGGTTCCCTGATCCACAACGTTGGCTCTTTCGTGAACTGGTGGGGTGACATGAATATGAGCTTGACAAATCTTGAAGAAATTCAGCCCCAAGTCAGAGTTGATGGAACAAACCTATTTCGAACTGTTACTATAACAGAACGGTGGAAAGCGGTGCACAAGAACTACGTTTGGTATCAGAGACAGGTAGAATTTATTTTCCGCCTGGCGAGACGTACTGACTCTATCCCTGTAGATCAGTGGGATGGAGGATTCGGACTCCTACCAAAACTTCGGACGATTTGGGCGACCGTACCCATACTAAGTACGTGACTATCTATGTACTACAGTATCGGACCGGTCCTTGCAACAAACCCTTCATACTTGCTGAATACTCAACAGATTTACTTCATACTTTTTCTCAAGCATAATATACTATTAGGTAACATCTATATAAATTTTTGGAACATTCTGTAATGTACTGCATCTGCAGGAATTTTCTTGATGTGGGGAAACTGCCGTTTGGGGCAGTTCAACTTTTTAGACATACAGTACACATTGCAAAAGGCACTGCACTACCTAAAGGTTGTTTTAATATAGAAGTATGTCCAATATCGTTAATATTTTCCCTTTATTGCAAAGGATTTGGTGCAGAAATGGGTGCGGGAGAAAGGGTTGAATTTCATGCTGCAACAGGGCTTGGCCAAAACAGGCAATAGGCTCCGACACTTGCCATTATGCTGATTTGCATCGTATTTCTCAGTCAATACAGCCTTGAATCCGGTTTTCTTTCTGCTCAGGTATTCACATGGCATTTATTTGTTACTTCCTGTACAATTTGCTGCCCGGAAGGAAGCTCTTTCAATGCTAAGAGGTGGATTGAGTTGTTTGTTGCAAGGAGCCGGAAAAGGCTATTTTGGGTCACTTGACTAAACCACTAACTACACAACGCACAGTGCACTTAAATTCTTGGAAAAATGCAGATTGTATTCTTTATACAGTCTGTTATTTAGCTATGTAAAAATATTTGACAAAAAGCGATGTGGAAATGCATGCTAAGTAACATAAGAAATTGTGTTGCAAGGACCGGTCCTATACTGTATCTATGGAGCTCCAGGAAAACAAGTCATGTCAATCACTGGATCCATCTTCTCTATATCATTATTTACGTAGTACGTTAGTTACTAAGAGAAGTTGAAGATCCCGAACGGGGATGAACCCTAGCCCAGCTTATATAAATAAGATTCCAACAAAAATGTAAAAAAGAACTGACTGTCTTACAATGGATGATTTGTATTGGAGCAATATCTATCTGCAATACAGAAAGGGGTTTGCTTGAACATGAACTCATGCACACGAGCCACAACACTCAAAAGCAGTACTGCAACTCTCAAGCTCACAGTAGACAGTCATCACAAGACCCACCTCGACAGGCCCACCCAAGTTAGATATAAATCTCATCAGGGAATTGACTTCTCTCAGGAGATGTTTTAATACATATTTACATCATTTTATAGCATTTATAGCTATTTATGGCCTAGTTGCTTTCCTGATGCTTTGCAGACTCTTATTTTAAGCCTGATCACTTTGCCCTTTCCTCCCCAGCATTAGACACAAGTCCAAATATGCATGGTGGGTTATAGACAGTAATGCTTGTTGTAATACTGACTGTAAAATGCTGTCACGGTTTTGGTTGCAGTTTTGGTTTTGGTTTCTGTCTCAAGTATGATTGAAGGACTAGTGGATACCAGCAGTACTTACATTTTTATCCATTGGAATATCTGCTATGGACAAATCAAGTTTTGCTCATATTGATTTTCAGAAATATGCATTTATCAGGCCACACAGGTGGAATTTGATGATTCTGACTTCAGATTTGGAATCCCCTTGAAATTCAAACCCAGAAAACATGTAAACCTACATATGTGGTGTCACTTTTGGTCAACATTATTCTAGGGTTAGACTATTGAAACATCCATAGCAAGGATCACAAGCCAGATATGAAGATTCCCTCTTCAGATCCTCCATCTGCTCATCAGATAGGTTCAAATGATGTATTAATGACATCAGTTGGAGGATGCTACACAATGTCCTTCTCAATAGCTCAGATTAATCTGATTGTAGCAGAGGCTATAGATCAGCTATGAAGATTTCATGTTCAGATTCTGAATCTACTCAAAAAACCAGTCTAGACACAGGTTGAACTACTCCATTTGGAGGAGGTCACCCAACCCACATCTCAGCCACCATCACTGATTTAGCTATATTGGGAGTTATAGTGAGAATTTCATGTTTCTCTGTTCAGATATGGATTCTCCTCAAAATACCGGTCTAGACACAGGTCAAACCATTTCATTTGGAGGAGGTCACCCAACCCTCATTTCAGCCACCATCACTGATTTAGCTATATTGGGAGTTGTAGTGAGAATTTTGCATTTTACTGTTCAGATATGGATTCTCCTCAAAAAAACCAGCCCAGACACAAGTCACACCATTCCATTTGGAGGAGGTCACCCAAAATTTGAAACCACTAAGGTTCCATTAGTATTTTGCATTTTCTACCCCAATTAGGAAAGGTACCAGCTTGGGACCATCAGATTTGAAATCTCCTCAAGAAAGCACACCTGGTGATACCCATATCATCTATTTTAAGCCAGTTTTAAAATGTAGAAAGATCACCTAACAATAGCCCAGGGTTGTTTGAAATGGACCTCAAAACAGCCCATGCACATGGGCAATCCATCATATGACCCAATGGACCTGGGTCAATGCACACAGCCCACATCCATGCACCATGGTCCAGATCACCTTGGACCTGGGTCATACACATGGACCATCCCAGGTGCATATTATGATGACCCACAGACACCTGTATGAAATCTCTACAGTCAGTAGGAACCCCTAAACCAAACAGTTCCTACTAACTGTAGGGAAAATATGGTACCCTAAGGTGGAATTGGCATTTCATGATGTGGGGAGTATCCACAGGGAAAATACCATGATTAATAAAATCTGAGATGTGGGTTCTGTTGTGAATCACCATGAGCCATTTGTCAATGACAGGGATATTTTTAAATGGAACATCAAGCCACATAGAATCACACACATTGCAGATGACTTAGAGGTCAGATTCCATCTGTGATGGAAAGGATAAAGTATGGAGCCATCTGGCTATAACCACACTTGGTGCATTCTGTAAGGGGACCACCCATTTCCGGCTCCACATATGCAACTCTGGCTGTGGCTGTGCAACTGCGAACTCTGCAAATGCAACTCTAATTACATTTACGGACCCATCTCCTTGTCACAAGCCTTGTTGCACTCACTTAGATTACCTACTGTATAGTCCTTTCCCATGCCTGCCTGGCATATATAGTTGTCATCCCTAGCAGGGTTTTCCTCAGAGTATTCTCTTTGGATTTCCCCCTGCTAGGTTAGTATTTCATATTTCCATGTATTATAGCCACTTATATCCATCTTTGGATTTCCCCCTGCTAGGCTGAGTGATTTACTCAGCATCACAGGGTTGCCCTTACAGTAGAATACTCTTCCTCTCTGAGGACTGGGAGTTGTGTGCATTGACCACAATTGCTAAATATGGGATCAAACAGAGTGACTCGGACTGCTCATCTTCTCCCCTATACACTGCACCCAACACCCCCTCCTCTTCTAAGCAGAATTCCGAAGACCCAGAGAAGAATCCAATGGACTCCGATGCCAAAGACCACATCTCTAGACTTGAGTCCAGACTCTCTGAAGTGAGGGAACAAGCTAGGGTACAACAAAACACCCTCAACCACATTCTACAACTGCTGCAATGACTACCAATTACTGGAGGCATGCAAGCACCTCAGGATCCACCTGTGGTGGCTGCTGCACCCATGGTCCCTGCTCTGCCAGTGCCTGTCGCTGCTCTGGTGGCCCCCATTCTCCATGAACCATCATGCAGACTGAAGCCTGGACCCCAAATGACTTTGATGGGGACTGCCTCAAGGGGTGAGCCTTCCTCAATTCATGCCGGCTCTACATTGCCCTGTGTGAGAGTTAATTCCAAGATGACCAGGCTAAAATCCACTGGGCCTTGTCCTTCATGAAGACTGGACATGTGGCCCTTCATGTGAACTGTATTCTCTGAAAGGAAACTGTGGAGGCTTGCCCAGCTTTCCTCTCTTGGAGGGGGTTTGAACTGGAGTTTATCTCCAAGTTCTGCCCAAAAAATGAGGCAATGGTGGCCATCACCAAACTGGAGTCAACATGGTACTACCGGGGACGGAAGGCAGTAGACAACTACATTGATGAGTTTTTGGAACTGGTCAAGGAGGCGGTGATGTGCTCGCAGTGTATATATCAATGAGATATATAAATCACCAATATACCACTGCTGTGTCGCGGACTGAGGGGTGCAAGTGGGTGAGTAACCCTTCCCATAATGAGAGAGTTGAGGTAAAATGAGTATTTATAATGCGCACGATGTGCCGAGCAAAGTGCAATTAGTGAACGTGGGTGCGGGAGTGCAGTAGCGAGAGTGCGGGAACGTGAGAGAGTGAGAGCAAGAACGCGAGTGCAATAATATGAAAGTGAGTGCATGGGAGCAGAGTCTCAACTAAATAATGCGGTATCAAGGTTAAGAGATGAAGTACGAGGTTGAGATCTGAGCCACAACGAGATTCTGGGACGTGGGGTGAAGTTCTACTTGTTTTTCTGGTATGTACAGGGGAGTATATATATAATGTGAAAATTTAAAATGAAAAGCTGACAAGTGATAAATTTTACTGCTTGCACAAAGGACCAGAGATGCGCATGAAAGTCCAACCTTCAAAACTACCATATCCGGCTCATAACACCTGTTCCGCAATCATGTGGTATGTCTGAAGCGCTGGGCTGATGTCAGGCTGAAGCAATTCCAATGACACATCCTCACGACTTTTATGTGCTGATGTGCTGCGCACAGATTGTAAAACTTCTGGGGGTGCTGTGCAGTACCAAATTGGGTTGCAAAGCGGAAACTAAGCATGAGACATTGGCCAAAAGCAAAAATCATTGGAAATCGCTAAAAATCATTGGAAATGTGCGGAAATCATCGGAGAAGGTTGGAGAGGGTCAGAAAGCGTCATGTGACATCGTTTGCGTGTGGTGTAATCATGTGATCATGTGTTAGCACTGATGTAATGTCAATTTATGTGAACAGAGCGGTGTAGAGCTCATCAGTGGACTACCTGTAAGTTACACCCCCCACAGATCCTGATGGACTCCTGATGGACTCCAGGTAGACTCCACATAAAGTGTCAGGACTCCTGTTATAATCCGCCTAAACTCCTTATTTGGTGTATGAAAAGTCCAGGTGGACTCTATAAAAAGTATATGAACTCCGGATCCATCTGGAGTCCCTCAGGACACTCTCAGGAGTCTTTCAGGAGTTTACAGAGACCATATATATTCAATAAGATTATCATACAAGACACTTACAAAAAGACTATCTACATTGATACTTACTCATCTCTGTCAATAGCTGTATTTTACAGTCCCCCACAGGATTCCATGGAGTCCTCATGGAATCCTCATGGAGTCCTCATGGAGTCTACATGGAGTCTATGTGGAGTCCTCATGGAGTCCTCATAGAGTCCTCATAGAGTCCATGGAGAGTCCTCATGGAGTCCTTGTGGACACTCTGTGGACTCCATGAGGACTCCACCCAAAATCCACAGTTTCTATGGAGAGTCCATGGATTTTGGGTGGACTATGATAAGTTCTTGTAAAATCTATCCTTGTAGGAGTGTAATAGTTAGTACCTTGATTACGAACTCATATTCTATTCTTCATTAATATTCTTGCAGAGTCACTTAAGAATGATATTTGCAATGAAAAAAAAGTTATTATTTTAACTACTTACAACATAAGCTGGTACAACATGGATAATAAAATAAAATGAAATAAAAATCCTCCTGCATCAAGTGCCGGGAAGGGGGTTGTTGTGCTGTGTCATATGCACTGGGTCGTCACCCGTCGTGATAGTGGTGGTGGTGTGTTGTTACTGGCGGCGGTGGTGGTGCGGTGATGCTGGTGGGGCAGGCAGTGGGGCTGGCTGTTGCTGGTGCCTCATCCATGGTGGTGGTGCTGGCATGTTGTCCCCATCGTGGTGGTTAGGGTGGGAGGTGTAGGGGTGGCAGCTGCTGCTACTGGGGGGGTATGTACCATTGTCGCCTGTCGTGACCTGTGGTGGGGGGTGGGGATTAGTAATATATATATAAATTTAAAAAGGGGAGGGGGGGTACATACCATTGTCGTCATCACGGCGCGTCATTACCTGAGGTGGTGTTGGGTAGGATTAGTAATTATTTTTTATAAAGAGAGGTGGGGGACACACCGTCACCCCACCCGTGTCGCGCTCCTCATTGTTGCCCTGCCCATCCATCCTTGTCAGCACAGCTGTTGCTGCGTTGTTGTTGCTGCGGCTGCTGGTGGTGGTGGTTGTGGGCAGGGGCTGCTGCTGGTGCCACTGTGGTTAGTGGGGGTGTACCGTTGTCATCATCGTCTGATGACGGTAGGGGGTGGTGGTGGTTGCGGGCGGGGGTGGCTGCTGCCATTGCCGTTATGCCCGTCGTCACTCTCTTCACCCTGCCTGTCATTGGCGTTGGTGTTGCTGCGGCTGGTGGTGGTGTTGGTTGTTGTTGTTGTTGTTGTTGTTGTTGTTGTTGTTGTTGATGATGATAGGGAGGGTTGAGGGTTGTGGGCTGTGGCTGTGGCTGTTTATTTCCCACACGTGCTGTAGGCATAATATATTTCCAAAAATATACATACTTGGTGGAGTGGGCCATTGCTTTGCATGGCATGTACGAGTCAGCCTTGGTTTTTATTTAAATTTTATTTAAAATAAACTTGTACATAGTGGGCTGTGTGCAATGCATCTGAGCATATTTACTTCTGCCAGAATTAAAATACTACTATGAAAAATAAATAAATAAATGTTATACTTTTGAATACTGGAGATAACCAAAGTGAGAATTAAATTCTGGAATTATTTATTCAAGGCAGAAAAAAGAATAAGCCATCACCGACACCTGGGACCTCACAGGATATTTTCTGCTGACAGAATTAGAATACTTCCATGAAAAATAAATAGATTATTGCTGCTCTTTGGCTATTGGAAATAACCCAAAAGAATAAGCTGTATCTGGAGGATATAATCTAAACCTGGGTAACATATTTGTTTAGGGGGACATAACTATTGTCAGAATATGCAGCATAAATTATTTGTCCCTCGTTATTTTCCCAGTGTCAATGAATATCAACGTTGAATGTACTAGGTCAATGACTGTTCTCAATCAGAGCTACGATGTGATTTCACCAATTATTCTGGTCAACAAAAATGTTTGTCTTATTTTGATTATTTCTTGATGACAAAATCATTGCTCAGGGCCAAACAATGATTTTGTCATCAAAAAATAATCAAAATACAGAAAACACTTTTGTTGACCTGACAGAATAATTGGTGAAATCATACTCTGACATAGTTATGTCCCCTTAAACAAAATATGTTGTCCAGATTTACATTATATCCTCCAGATAAACTCTGAATACATCTTATTCTTTTGGGTTATTTCCAGTATCCAAAGAGCAGCAATAA
>KN833069.1:1555-34710 GCA_000827315.1 Piloderma croceum F 1598 | reverse complement strand
GCCAGCTCGCCACCGGATTTCGAGATACCTTTACCGCACTTCGACGACTATTTCCTCAATTTCTCAAGAATGGTGTGCAACCAGGGGGAGAGATAGCTAATACTGAGGCCGAAGACGGTGTTCATCCGCCAACGGATGACAGGGTGCCCTTTCAAATGGGGGATATACCGCCTGTGACCAAAGAGCCTTCCAATTGGTTCCTCTTCACACATCCTGATAACTCACACTATGACACTCTCGTTGAACTTGCTAATTCATCTCGCCGATCTTTCGAAATCATAGAGTTGTGGCAAAAACAAAGGCGGTTCGTATGAGTTTTTTTTTGCCTCTGGAAATTTTGGTGACTGTTGTCCTTCTGAAAGCGTCAACAGTTCTCGTCATCCGCTTATCAAGGAGATGGTAGACAAGATTGCAAAACAAGGTCCCGGCTATTACAGGGCAATTCAGAAGAGCGCTGAGACTGCTCGAAGAGGATGTTCTTTTGCTAGTGATGCTATAGATTTTTGCAAACGACTCCTCAAAGCGGATGATTCCGTCGAAACGTTGAGAGCTGGCCTTGAAGACATCAAAGAGGCTGCGAAGTATGCTCATCGGGATGCTCAAGAGATGTATCAACAGTGCAAGGATGTTCGAGTCGAGCTGTTCAAGGTGCGCTTTGTACTCGTCACATCTTATACGTCAATTGACTTTCCTCGTCATCAGATCTTGAAAGATATCCCTTATGGCACACTGAGTCCGTAGAACCGCCTTTACTTGAATTATCACCTGACATGGTCTCCGCGTTCTCACAGGTAGCCAAACGGATAAAAATGTGTTGGCGCAATTTCTACAGGCGAGCAACGATTTAGGTTCCCTGATCCACAACGTTGGCTCTTTCGTGGACTGGTGGGGTGACATGAATATGAGTTTGACGAATCTTGAAGAAATGCTTCCTCAAGTTAAAGTTGATGGGACAAACGCGTTTCGAACTGACACTGTAACGGAACGGTGGAAAACGGTACACAAAAACTATGTTTGGTATCAGAGACAAGTAGACTTTATTCTTTGCTTGTCGTGACGTACTGACTCTATCCCTATAGATCGGGGAGGTGGAGGACTACTACAAAAACGTGTCGGGGGATTTGACTCCTCGTTCGGATTTCAAGGAAGTCGAAAGATTATTTGATGATGAGACGGTAGTGATATCGACGAAAGAGAGGTGAAGAGAGGACATAGTGGGCCCATAACTGGTCTTGTTTTGTCATTTCCGAGACAACGATTACAGATGTTCTCCATGAGTCTTTTATCCACGAAGCGTACTACCTAACGAAATAATAATATATAACTATTAACATAACTCTTCCTTTTCTTCTCCGCATCGCACTTTCAAAATTTGATTTCCCTTCATACGAGAACTTTCGTCGACCAGCCATCCAGCGCATGTATGACCCAACTTCAATCTATCGTCTCGTGAGCCATATTTCGATTTACTTTTGATGCCAGAACGGCAGGACATCAAACGGCGATGCAGGAGTACAAGTACTTTGTCAAAGTCAATCGGATAGAGGGGTGTCTCCAGCCACGAACACATGATCAGTTGAAGTTCATAAGATATTTATCGTCGCAAAGTTACTTACTTGACGCGAGGTACAACCAGTTAACCCGGGCACCACTGCGTCGGTCTGACCTAGTGAAACTTGAGACAAAAAACCGAAGAATTGAAGGAGATACATCCTGTGTACTAGGACCGCTTGACCCCAGCGTAGTAAGTAAGTAGCACCAAGTGATCACTGACGACCACTGACGACGCCGCCAAGAACATGTGTGCACGTGCCACCACCAAGGGCGAGCAGCGCTTTGGCACTTACAGCCCACTGTTAGTAGACGGCGTGACTCGTTTGAGGACAAATTCGAAATCCCCAGTCCTACGTATGTCATATCACATTTACCGCTTACATATGCTAACACTCGTGCAGGCACAGAAGACAAATCAGACAGTGCACAGCCTGAACCGTTTGACACCAGCTCCTTTGGCCCGGATTTCATGATGATCGTGACGGGCCAGAAAGTGGAGTTAGTGAAGCTGGCCGTGCTGCTGAGCGAGGAGATATTGCTGCAGGATGTTTTGCTCTTGAGGGGATGAGGTTATCATTGCAGGGGGTGTAGATAAGGAGGCATGCGTCGTCCACCAGCTGTGTGCACAGCTGCAAGTGACGACTGTCGAAGCCCTGGGTTTGGTGACAATCTCGAACCCATCCTTGGTGACCTCGCTATCCTTATAGGTGGAGAACTCAACATCAAGCTCGAGCGCACTACCACCAACCCAGTGCTGGGTTCTACGGGGAACACCGCTGTAACCAAGGTACATAGGCTGTTCGGAGGCGAAGGCTTCAATAACAGGGTGCAAGCAAACGAGCAGCACCGCAGACCCTACGGCCAGTTCGATACATCTGAGCTACGGGAGAGGGTGATGAAGCTTTGTCAGAGTGTTGCTGTTATTAAGGTGGGGGAGAAGAAGGGCAGGGAGGACGATGCGGCCCGCGCTACTACGGCTATTGAGGAGGGGGTCCTGCATGGCGGTGGTGTCGCACTCTTCCAGGCCTCCCTCATTCGCTACCAAATGCCCTAGAGGAACCCATCTCTCCAGACGCTATGCCCATTCTCACATCCAACTTCGACCAAGACCTCATCAACATCTCCATCAAGCTATGGGCCTTCAGATAACACGCTCACACGATTCTGCGTACCGCGCGCGGACAGTCCGTTGGCTTATGACATGGTCTGGGATAGATGGAGCTAAAGGATGAGTCGCAAGACTACATTGATGCGGGGGTCGCTATGGGTTGTTAACCACCGAGGCATGCTCATTTTGCACTCGGTAGGTCGTTTTTAAGATTATTATGTTCTTTGTCTTGCATACTAACTGATTTTCGCAGGAGTTAAACCATCGCATCGCACTCCACTCATCTCAACTGTCGTACTCCTGCATCTAACTTCGACTAAGATCTCGTCGGCACCTCCACCTTTCTGCGCACCTCACTCGCCCTGCTTGCATGATCCTGTGTACCGCAGGCGAGGAGTCCGTTAGCTTGTGGCATGGTCTGGGTGAAGAACAATCGAAGACCACGTTGTTGTGGAGGTCGCAATGGGTTGTTTTCCACTGAGGCATGCTCAGTTTGTGCCCTGATCGCTTGGTAGGTCCATTTTCGTGCGATTATTTTCTCTCCCTCTTGCATCTGACCCAATTTCGGCAGGACTCACACCCATCACGTCACACTCTACTCACATCAATTTGGGACAGACGCAACAATTTCATACAGAGCCTGCCAAATCAGGTCTTGGGGGCATGAACTCAGCAGGTATGCAATGCTGCGACCTGTCGGCGCTTAAACACACTGGACGAAATAGGAAAGCGGTGTCAGAAGCATTTAACAAGCATTCTCTTGTCCTCTGTCCTTACATTTCACTTTCTTATGATGGAATGTCTGTCGCTCTTTCCCGATCATCTAGGTTCTGCTGAAGTCAGTCCTTCTCTTTATAATCAACGATTATCTTTCCCGCATCTCATATGTCGACGGAGTTAAATCACTTGGATACATTCAAGTTGTTACATTCCTTCTGCTGTGAAAGATAACTGTTATATCAGGCCAGTGACCCTTCGAGTAAGTGTTCACATCTCGATCTGCCAGATATGTTGCCCTTGACCCAGCACTAGCAGTGCCAGATGATCGTCACCAGGAAGCTCCAGCGCGCGTCTATCAGTACTGATCCTGGCCTATCGATGTTCGTCGCTTGCAGGATTGTGCATGGCCAACCGAGATAACACCTCATTACCGTGCCTTTTGCCTATATGAAAGCGCTGGTTCATTTGGCTTACGCTTATCGTGTTGAATAGACCCTGTGCCATCGTTTATCACACACCTCGCCTACAGTTATGTATGGTGCCAAAACGGTGCACAAAGGCAGTTCTCTCCACATGCCAAAGACGCCGATGGATTTTCTGTGCTTTAAATTCGAGCGATAAGGAACGATCATTTAGGTACAAATTCCTGTTATGATAACGCGAATCATTTCGAGCAGTCCATAATAATCATCTCTTGACCAAGGAGGATTGATAGCGAGAGACGCTTCGCTAGCTGTACACGTTCTCTGAAGAAGCTGTATCCGTCCCATGTTTTCGATCTGAGAGTCTCGACGCGGATACGGACAGAAGAGTCAAATCCATTGTGGATAACGCGTGTTTATTGCACCGCTTACACGCCTCTTGATAGGTGGTGTTGTCCCATGATCCACTGAATCTCTTGCTCGGCTGACTAGCAACTATGGAATGGACAGGATAACCTCTCTATGTGCATGGCTACTTGCTAAGGTTGATTCCAGGCTGTGTTCCGTTCGTTTCCTTGCCATTCCCCCATCCGGGTACTTTCCGTACAGTCGTCTTGGTTCTTGATCTTTCATCGTCCTTCTCACACCTAACAGCATAATATTAACGCCCTCTGCTTCCTCCGCCATCCAACTATGACTGTGTGTCAGTATAATCAACTGCATCGCAGCCTGCCCAACCTCCACCGAGATTGCGCGTTTTGCCCATCAAGTTGTCAGGATCCGGTTCTTAACTCGGTTTTCGGTGGAAATGGCGATGAGTTCTAAAACCAGATAGTTAACATTCTACTACTGCTTCTGCAAAATTCCTATTCTCTCGTAAGCCGGTTCTGAAAATATCAATCTCGTATCACCATCGACCCCTTATCATCCCTTGTTCATCGGCGTCTCCTGGGTGAGACCCAAACACACTACCCCTGTTCAACCTTAACCTTCATTTTGGACAGTTGCCCAATTAAATCCTCCAATGCGAGTGGGAAAGTCTAGATCAATCAGAACATGCAAAGGAATTTAAAAGAATACTGCAAAGTCTGTGGAGCTCCCTTACGAGTGTTTCCGGGCCGTTGGAAGTTGTGCTTGCAGTAACATTGGGGTGGTACTGCTGATAATGATCCCCAACACTACTGAAGCTGCTGTTTCTCGCGTCGACCTGCCAAAAATGAAGAAGGTAAGAAACACAACCAATGTAGCAAACAGAACGAACCAGAATTGTGCAGGTTCGGGGCAAATTTCCATTGGGCGAATCATATTTGTGTCCGGATCGATTACCAGTCAGTACAGTGCGAACCCCATGAATTTTGCCATTGGATGAGCTGCTGTTGTCCGTACTGCTAACTCCCCGAAAGAAATACCACCAGGGGTGCCGACGTACGCAAAAGCACTATGTACCCAATTAGCTAAATATAATGACAACGAATATTAATTACATATAACCAGATATGGTGTTCCAACTGGGTTCCGTCTGTGCGTTCCCTTTATCGTCTTTATCTCCAAACCCTTGCCGCAGCGTGGGCAGACGTTCGTGCCTTCAAGCATTGGAGGGACACAAGGGGGTAATTGTCGAAAGTATGGCGTTGAAGAGGAGTTATATAGAAGGAGCCAGATTGTTATAAACTGATCAGCAGCTAGGCAGTGATGAGTCCAGACTCGTTATCGATGAACGGCGTTGATATTAGCGCTTACCCTAGTGCCAGTATACAGGTAGGCAGAATTGCTGTAGATTCCAGAAGACATACACATCATGGCAGGAAACCTCGTGGGGGAATGTTTGTGTACGAATCCCTCTTTAAACAATTCGAAGTTTGAATGTCAGGGTCCAGCCTGGACCCTGACCGATCTAGGCAAGGGTAATCTTGCTTTAGATGCAATGTAAACTGCAGCGCCGCGGCATTGATGTTCCACAGAAATCAACCAAGGATCGGTAAATAGACAACTAAGTAGGGGCGCTCAAAGTTGACGATAGGGCCGCTTAGAATTTCGCTTAGAACGGGCACAGCCACCCACCACCTGCCAAATCCGGTCTACACGCACTGTAGGCATTTGCGCAGCGGGAATTTCACAATATAGGACTGTTTATATGTTATATCTGACATGTAGAATTATGGATAAGAGGGATTTATATTTAGCATGGAAAGGTAAGCAAAATTCGAACAAAATACAGATATGGGAAGGCTGTATATATATTTTATTTTATTTTGTGTACCAAGTGACTTATATGTAGCATATACAATGGCATACGGAGACTTTCATATACCACCTTCCAGAGCACGAATTAATTACTCATATTTGTTGTACATAATAATAATAATGTATTATAAGTAAATTTTGGACACAAAAAAAGAAAGAAAATTACATACAGCCTTCCCATATCTGTATTTTGTTCGGATTTTGCCTACCTTTCTATGCTAAATCCCCCTTATCCGTAATTCTACATCTCAGACCTAATTTGTGCTCTGGAAGGTGGTATATGAAAGTCTCCGTATGCCATTGTATATGCTACATATAAGTCACTTGGTACACAAAATAAAATATATTATATATACAGCCTTCCCATATCTGTATTTTGTTCGAATTTTGCTTACCTTTCCATGCTAAATACCCTCTTATCCGTAATTCTACATGTCAGATATAACATATAAACAGTCCTATATTGTGAAATTCCCGCTGTGCAAATGCCTGCAGTGCGTGTAGACCGGATTTGGCAGGTGGTGGGTGGCTGTGCCCGTTCTAAGCGAAATTCTAAGCGGCCCTATCGTCAACTTTGAGTGCCCCTAGTATGATCACATGAGATGTAGCTGTTGAATATGCTTGTCTGCGTGATGCAACTGAGACACAGCTGTCTGGTAACATATTTTAGTTCCGAGGTGATGGACTGCTCATAATAGGCACGCGCGGACATTGGTCTGGACAGAAGGCAGTAATCATTGTCAAGAATAGAAGAGTCACTGAACCATCACTTTCAATATCTGCAGTTCTCTCCACATGTCGAAGACGCCGATGGCTTTTCTGTGCTTCAGTTCTGAGCGATAAGGAACGATCATTTAGGTACGAATTCCTGTTACGATAACTCGAATTATTTTGAGCAGTCCATAACAATCATCTCTTTACCAAAGAAGATTGATAGTGAAAGACGCTTCGCTAGCTATACACGTTCTCTGAAGAAGCTGTATACCATCTCATGTTTTCGATCTGAGAGTCTCGATGCAGATACGGACAGAAGAGTCAAATCCTGGGCCATTGTGGATAACACGTCTTTATTGCACCGCTTACATGCCCCTTAATAGGTAGGTAGGTAAGTTAGCCACAGTGAATGTAAAACGAGACCCATGTTTAGCAATCCTTCCAAATAGTTTTTTGGTACTCAGACAAAGGCCAATGAATGTAAGTGGTATACGAGTAATACTCAAATATCTTCTACACATGCACCATTTCACTATCAAAGTAATGGAACGTTTAACGATCAGCACCATAGAATGAAATACTGCTCTCCAAAGCGTCATTCTCTGCTCCATTTTATGACCTGAGAGGACATTCCATAAATGATGCTACGAACTATGACGTGAACATTAATACTAACCTCACTTGTGATCATCTTGTCTATCCTTGATCTGTTGGTCCTTCAGTCAACAATTCCGCTGGAGATCATACACTGTGTGCCTGCCTGGAAAAGTGTCCGTCTAACAGTCGAGAATCTCTCATATGTAACTTTCGCATCGACACGCGCTAAACGCGTGGTGTCTCACATCTTTTGATTAACGCGCCAGTATCTGTGAGAGCATGACATTGGATACACTCATAGAGCCTGAGAATATCAGCAATGAAAGTGATGCCATGTGCAGCCGCCTTGACGCTCATTTTGATGGCTGTGACATAGTCTTTACCTATGACTCTTGCCTTTTTTACAGCTGCCAAATCACCAGAACTATAGACGGATGAGTACGAACGTTCTTGTCACGTAAGGGACAGATAAACTGACTTCGATTTTGCTTTGCACCAATTTTCAATTGATTCGAAAGACTTCTGAGTAAATTGAACCAGATCATCGACAGTAACATCTCTTGCGCCATCATACAAATGATAGAGGAAGTCATCCGGAGTAAGCACTTCATCATCAACAGTCGGCACCGAAGTGACGACCTCTCCTGATATCACCTCTTCTCTTTTATGGGTTCCCCTGGCTGTGGCACATGTGTCCTCAATGAATGTAGGTGAGGGAGATGACAGCTGTGTACTATCCATTCTAATAGGTGCAGAATGCCCTAACAAAGTACGGAGTAATCAGATGAACAGGGCGGAGAGGAGAGGGAACAAAGTGAGCTGAAATTCAAGGCAAGCTTGAAGGAACGATCAAAACAGAGCATGTGCTTTGTACACTTATTAGATTAGTATGGATGACTGACTCGACAGGTACGCAAGAGGCAGCATAAAGAAATGGAGACGAACTAACCATCTCTGCAACGGGAGCTGCAGGGGTAAACAATAGCGCTGCCAGTGATCTGCGCAGTCATGTGTTGTTTTCCCCTCAACCTCTGTCCATCATTTCATACATTCACGTTGGGCACTGGCAGCTGCCATAGCTCATCTCGAGGAGTCACTAGTCACTTGCTGTAACCAAGGTTGAGCCTGAATATGTATTACTCTCAGCTTCTGCAAGTGATGGTCTTGCTGCGCTCGGTCGGATGAATTTGGCCGCCCAAGGTATACTAGACCTTCTGGAGTCGTCTTGTCCCGTTTTGACGACAGGCAGAGTCCCACAATACTCAACTGACTTCCTCACCCTCTCTCGCTCCACGCACCCCCTCCTCTAACCTTAGAACCCACTCTCCATCGTCCACAACCAATTCAGCTTCCGCCAACTCCTCATTCTCACCTCACGGGAAAACCTACGTCCTCGACTCTTCCAGTGACTCCATAACATCCATTGGAACAGCATCCTAGGCTTGCGGTAGGCGAGGCGAAAGGGGCCTGGAAGTGGTAGTGGTTGGTGGGCAGTGGAGGACTGATAATGTTAGTTCATTCGCTCTTCCCCCTGTACCATCTTTTATGATCCGATGACTGATGTTCTTGGGCTTGTAGACTCATCATATTAACCACCGATGATATGATGGACGAAGATTCCTCATCCCATAAAGCCGACTTCAAAGCCGCCCCATCCCTCCACTCCCCACTACACGGTGGCTCGCCCGGGCACCGCCAGCTAATGGTCTACCAGCTCGCCTCCAACTCATCTGCTACGTCTGGTAGCCAACCAATCCATAACCCCTGCCACCCACTCCCTGCCGCCCAGGGCTGGTGGCGTCTGTGTGCAAAGTCTTAGGGAACAGGTCGAAACTATAATCCTCATTTACTGGCCGTGGCCACCACTTCGACTACTACTCTGCATCCATCTTGCTATGTGTGAGATATACTTGGTCGACACGGTGAAGGATACCGTGATGTACCATACACCGTTACCAAATAGTGGTGGGGTGTGATGTGAAAGCTACGATCACGGAGTATTGGTTGGTGTATTCAGATATCGGTGCAAATTTCAATAGGGTTGGGCAGAGTACAGAGATAAGGTTGTGTCGGTTGAGTTTCGTGAGGAGGTCAAGGCGGATGTTAAGAGGTGCACGGAGTTTCTTTTTCACAGCTATTCGTATATTGCTGATTTTGAAAGTTTGGTAAACAGTGCTCAGATACATTTTCGTACTCAAATAGGACCAAGGATGTTACAACCTAATCATCCATTCGTATGATATCATCGCACTTACCACAACTTCGACAAAATTTGGTGTCACCGCTATGGCACCAAGAATATCATCTGTACGTACTCTTTTCTTGACTCCGTGCTAACTCATCCTTCTTAACTGATATTGTGCTTTCGGGACAGTCGTTGTGAAGGACTCAAAAACTCAATCTGCCCCTCCCTCCTGCTCATCCTCACGCCTTAACACCCACACAGCTGAAAATAATCTTCGAATAAGGCAATGGCATGTGTGACTTTGCTCTGTGACAATATCCAGCGGGCAGCGAATCCAGTGTTCATCAGCAGATGGAGATATGCCACTATGACGTTGATATCAATGGTGGCTGAAGTGGGAGTTCAGGTTTAAGGGGCGCTAAACTGAGTCCTCTGACTGCTTTGATGGTGCGTTCTTCTGTTATATTTATGTGTAGTACATGCGCTGATATGACGTCGGCAGGGAAATTGGAGCTGGAAAAACTGTGTATATAATGATCCTTTGAACTCCTTAACAATGGCACCACAAATGACTTGTTATTCGTCTATGCATTGACGTCAATGAGACGACATGTTCAAGCCGAAATCGAGTGCGTTGAACATCTCAGCCACCACTTCAAACCTCTAGCGTTGGCGAACCTCCACCTTCTGTTACATCAATCTCGCATTGTAGGGGAGGTTGGCATCCGTGGAGGGGATGATGTCGTTAGATATGCCGGATGTTGGCGGTGCCCATGGTCAGTGTTAGTGCTTCTGGACATGGAAGGCATGAGCAGAGGTTGATGACTGGTAGTTAAGTGGAGGCGCATACCAGTGAATAGAAAACAGGTACTGTTGCGTACTATCCGTGGACGCTCCCTCTGCAATTGCTATGCAATACTTCAATCAGCAGCTCTTCCTCGCAGTGGGCCAGCAACACTGTTAGGATTGTTTTGGTGATATTGAGAAGACTTGCTTTATGCTTATTACCTCAAGGTGGATCCGACGGAATGAATGGTAGGGCGCTCCCCAAGCTCATTATTTTGATATGGGTGCCACGGCAGGGAGGATTCTCAGGACGTGTGTAAGGGTTGGATGGTATAGGGAAGCATACTATGCCGTTGACTATGGATGATTCACATTTTCACTTATGATATTCCTATCTTGAGTCATCTCTATAAATGCCCATGCACACAGTGCGTATCAGTAGCAGCCCAATTGATTATCTCATAATGTATAACATTAGTGCCCAGTTTGGCTCGTTCACCAACGACATCTATGCCCAACGCAACCTCTTCATCCTGTAAGCACACATGCCGTTTTGTCCCCCCGACATGAATGAGGGTGAGGGAAGAAGTCGCAAGGAGGGTGGGGGCATCTTGAAGAGAGCAGTACAGTACAGGTCTGGTGGTGATATAATTGCTTTGTTGGTGTATTATTTTTCCCACCAAAAAGAAAAAAGTGTTAGTCAAGTTTCAATTTGGTTTTCTGGGATCCAAGAACCGTTTTGGGAGAGACTGTCTGGTATTTAGCAAGCACGGAGTGGTGAGGAGGCATGCACATGTAAGGAGCGTTGAAGGCGCATCTCTACTATAGGATAATATGCAAGTTGAAGGACGAGTATGAATATATGTGAGGATATATTACTTCATCAGCACGAGCGTAGGCAGGTATAGTGGAATTAGGGGAGAAACCAGCTCACTGACTGTTGGTGTTTGTCTGATCGACTGCGATACCACTGGCAGGCCAGCATAATCGGCAGCCATTGTTAACTTCTTCACAAGTCGAGACTGCACATCAATAACAACATTCATTGCATTTTTCATGTAATGTGAGCAAGAAGGTGGAAAGTATGGATGCTGAACATGTATAGCCCTATCATTGAGTAAGTTGAAGGGGTAAAGTACTAGTGTGTGGCTTAGCACTTAAGGGATTGTGAGACTCTTATTTTGATGTATTCGGGCGGAGAGGCCTAAGAACTTTGTGGTAGTGTCAACAGCCATAGAAAAATGAATATTCGCTTTTCAGTTGTGGCCAAGTTGTGGCTTGCCTATAGCCTAAACGGGTCAAAAATAGTGATTTAGGGCTGTTTTGTCCTTAAGGTTTTGGTGTTTCTTCATATGCATAAGGATCAGTTTGGGCAAAAATTTGACCTTTCTGTCCGCATTCAGGATGTGACCTCCTTACCGATGGTCACCTACTGAAGTGTCAGGAGGCCATGCAGTTGATATGTATTGACAACCATTCCTGAAAACCTTTGTGACGTTGGCTATTGTGACACAAGGAGCCACGGAAACCAAAAATCTGTCCACATGACCGATCGGACCTTGGTCCAGACAGGTGCAGCCTGTCCGCGGCCAGGATCATACATGGCAAGAAATATCGGTGTATCTGTCCGCACTGAGATCTGACATAAGGTGCTTTTGGTAGGTCAATTTGTCCACATTGGGATGTTACATTGATTAGGATATGCGGGTGGCCTTCCTTGCCTCAACTCCGAGTCGTTCCGTTTTCTTCCCTTTGCGACTTGACTTCAATTCATTATCGATCTCTATGTTTCACAATATCAATTCTGTGGATGCTTGCGGAGCCACCTTTCATAATATATGTAGGGACCAGATCAACGCTGATCAGGTCAACTTCAATATCTCCCATACTACTACTGGTGCGATACAACATAATTCATGTGTTTTCATTGAATATACTCACCTGCATCTAGGTCCCTTGCAACTGCTAAATCCTGTTCCTGACACCAGGTATGACAATATTCGAGGCGTCTCTGGATGCATGGAAGGCACTCGTCAGGAGGTAACAGGCAAGATCATTGAGTGGATTGATGGAGGTAGTGATCAGCCAGTTTGCTGGCTAAATGGTGCGGCAGGGGCCGGAAAGTCTGCAATATCGAGAACAGTCGCTCGCCTGTGTGATGGGTCTAATAGACTCTGCGCCAGTTTCTTTTTCTTCAGAGGGGCCGGACATTGAAGCACAATCACTCACTTCATTTTGACAATTGCATACAGGATAGCATTTTCTATCCCGGCCACAAGGCCATACATTGAAGGTGTTCTACGGCAGGACAACCACATCCTCCATTGATCACATGAATACCAGTTTCAACAATTGATCGTTGAACCGATTTGTTTGGCGGTATCCCTTGTTCCACCAATGGTGATAGCCGTCAATGCTCTCGACAAGTGCGATGATAGGCAAGAAATCGCTGAATTCATAGATATCGTTGCTTGTGCATTCTGGGAAAGCCAAACGCCCCTCCCCCTTCGATTTTTCTTCACCAGCAGAGTTGAGGAGCATATCCAGAGCAAGTTTGCGGCACCTCCAGCCCTCGATGTCACATATTGTTTGAATCTTCAAGAATTCGATGCAGACAATGACATTCACACGTTCTTGCGATCTCGTTTTGCCAGCATATATCAACAAAAACGCCGGCAGATTGGAAATATATCTCTACCTTGGCCATCACAGTGGGATCTGGAGGAACTAGTTGCAAAGTCTATGGGTTCTTTCATATTTGCCTTTACACTCGTGAATTTTATCAATGATGGAAGTGATCTCCCTCACTGAAAACTTCAAACTGCCTTGCAGAGTCATTCCGGGCTTGACCCTCTTTATACACAAGTCCTTGAATCTGCTTCACACAGTCACCACTTCACTCAAGTCCTTCAAACCATCATCATCATTGCAAGACCTGTATCTATCACAGGTCTTGCATGTCTCTTGCAGATTGAAGGTGGAGATGTGATCCATGCATTGCAAGGAGTTCAGTCCATCATCATGGTGCCTGAAAATGGTGAACAACCAGTTCAGCTGCTCCATACATCCTTAGACTTCCTCACAACACAGGCCTGCTCCCAGCATCTCTTCATTGATCCTGCTACTTGTCACCTCTCAATGGCCACCAATTGTCTCTCTGCTATGACTGCTCATCATGGTGATATCATCTATAAAATTGAAGTTCTACACTATGCTGCCTGGAAGTGGTGCCATCACTTACTCTCTGCTGTGAAAGAGGGAGGTGGTGGTGTTTACCTTCTTTCCCAATATGATGCTTTTGTGAATACACTGATAATTTTTTTGTCCAAGTCATTTGACCCATGGATGAATTCTATTATTTTCCGGATCCTGATTGATGACACTGTGAAGATATTGGATTCCCTATTACAAGTTGGTATCATACAGGATTGTATCAACATTGAATGGGTCTGACTATTTCACTTTCAGTCACATAGCTTGCCATCAAATATACAATGGATCATTGGAAAAATGAAGACATTTGCAGAGGTATAATATCCATTTATAGATTTCAAGTGACCTACTCACAAGCTTATTGGAAACTGAATATCAGATGGTAAGTAGTGACTGCTCATCTGACAAAATTGTTATTAATATTGTCAACAGAATGTAAGTGTTTAACATACATGAGAGTAATTTGAATACAAACTTAAGCAAATGTGACTGGAAATTTCAGGAAGTGAGTGTGATATACAATTTAATACAGGACAAAGTAGTTGATATGAATGTGTTGCATTTAGAAAGTATGTGATATGTTTTAATGTACAAAGGATCACTAAGGATATTTTTAGAATGTAAGAATTAAAACATTTGCATTGAAATCATTTTAAAATGAATGAGACACTGTTTACCACCAGTTCAGAGATAGTAACAAATTGGTGTGTGTTCTTTAGATGAACATTGAACATTTTAATTTATACATTTTATATGCCATCAGTTTGTAAGTGGTGTTGTTATTTCAACCACAAGGGCCTGGCTCACCATTCTGCCATCTTTGTGTGCCATCAGCGAGTAAGTGGTATTGTTATTTCAACCACAAGGCCTGACTCACAATTCTGGCATCTTTGTGTGCCATCAGGGAGTAAGTGGTGTTGTTATTTCAACCACAAAGCCTGGCTCACCATTCTGGCATCTTTGTGTGCCATCAGGGAGTAAGTGGTGTTGTTATTTCAACCACAAGGGCCTGGCTCACCATTCTGGCATCTGTGTGTGCCATCAGGGAGTAAGTGGTGTTGTTATTTCAACCACAAGGCCTGGCTCACCATTCTGCCATCTTTGTGTGCCATCAGGAAGTAAGTGGTGTTGTTATTTCAACCACAAGGCCTGACTCACAATTCTGGCATCTTTATGTGCCATCAGTTTGTAAGTGGTGTTTTTATTTCAACCATAAGGCCTGACTCACTATTCTGGCATCTTTGTGTGCCATCAGGAAGTAAGTGGTGTTATTTCAACTACAAGGGCCTGACTCACCATTCTGGCATCTTTGTGTGCCATCAGCCAGTAAGTGGTGTTTTTATTTTAGCAACAATGTCTGGCTCACCATTCTGGCATCTTTGTGTGCCATCAGGATGTAAGTGGTATTGTTATTTCAACCACAAGGCCTGGCTCACCATTCTGTCTTCTTTTTGTCTTATTAGCCAGTAAGCATTACTGTATATTTATGTAATAGTTACTTATCCAACATTATATCTCTCTTACAGGCTGTATGTACTTTACTATTAATATGATATTGTAACTCTCACATGGTATTGTCTTTCATGCCATCTACAGCTGGTATGTGCACCCAATTTTATTTTTTTCTATTTTTTCTCAAATTTGCAGCACTTGTAGAAAGTATGTTGTTCTTTACCAATGTCTCTAATATGTTGTTCACAATCCTTTTCACATGGGATATATTCAGGAGGTGTGTGACCAATATCACTTTTCTATAAGTACCATCTTTCACCTGTTGAGTTTTTTTTCAGCTTGTGAGTGTTTAACAAAATTGCTGTAATTACATAACTGAGCAACTGTGTTGCTCTTTTATTTGTGATGCAGATTGTGAGTCATTTCAAAAACCTTTCTATTACATTAGCAGTGGTGCTGATAATAAATTGAATGTTGATAGAAGGTGTGTGTGTGTGCTTTACACACTTGTCACATTCATGTTGCATCACTACTTATCTGTTAATTTCTTTGCCCTACAGAAGGTATTCAAGGTTCTTATATTCATATATAATGACTGATGACCATGGTGTATTCCTTTTTGTTTCAGTGGGTATGTACACATATTTCAACATCATGATATAGATATTTTAAACCTGTTATGATTTATTTTGTACTTGCAGAGGGTATGGAATATTATTCCATGTTGCAATTTTATCCCAGCTGATATTTAGTTGCATTTATCAGCTATCTCAACCATTGACAACTGGAGCTCGTTTTGGTCTCTCTTAAATAATCATATTTTCAAAAGATTGCCTACTTGTTTTTCATGCAGATTTGTCACCATTTCATTTACAACCTTACACAAATGCTGGATATGCATCTACATGGTATTTGTACTGTAATTCAATGGTTATTGGAAATATTGATAGCATACTCTTCCAGAGTATACACTGTTGTTTTCAATTCTTTTCTCCCATAAATTAATATCCTTGTCCTTTTCTTTTCATAGTTCATTACTTTCTCTCTTGCTGATAACATACTTTTATTTTACAAATACTCAGGAAACATTTTGTCCAAACCTAAAACCTAAAATACACATCGATGTCAACGAGATGACATCTTCAAGCTGAAATTGAGTATGATGAATGTCTCAGCCACCACCTCAAAACCTCTAGCATTGGCAAACCTTCACCTTCTGTTAGATCAATCTTGCATTGTAGGGGAGGTTGGCATCCATGGAGGTAATGTTGTTAGATATGCCAGATAGTGGAGTTGAAAGTTCCTTTGGGTGAAGAGTGATGCGAACCAATCCTGCTCCTTGAAGAAACTTGAACATCCAAAAAGTCCTTTGGTACTAGTATACCAAACCTGAAGTGGAAAAGGTAGCTGATGTCAAAGCTTGACAGCCTTATGTTGTTGTATTACTATAATATTTCACTGTCCTATTGATCTCAGAATTACCAAGGCTTGATATATTACTATTGTGTGTTCATACACTTCGTTGACAATACATCACATCAATCCAGTCACACCTGGCTCACAAGAGTATTTGACATACCAGCAGGTATACACATTGTCTCCTGCTTTACATGAACATAAACTATAAAGTCATGTGTGGTTCTAAACAAATTGACTGTGGAAATACACACAAAATAATACATAAAATATCGTCCACTTCATTGCCATTTGTGCTACAAGATATAGTATAAAACATGTACAGTTCTACAATAGTCTTTATTCAATACTTCCAATATTTAACCTCGCATGATCAAAGTGTCATCCACAAATGAAACTTCTGTTTGCGAGTTGGGAGTGAATCACTGAGTATGATGCCAAAGTTGTTGTTGTAGAATTTGATAAGTCTCAGAAGATCCCTGTGTTGGTATGCATCGATGTCCACATTGTAAAAGGGTGGTACTTGTCCCATTCCTGCAATGGCATTTGCTTGCAGCAAGGCCAACTGTTGGGGAAGTGGGATGCCACCAAGATTCAGTTGGACAGCTAGAGCGAGTCCAGAGCCAGGAGTCTGATGAGGAAGTATCAGTTTGGACTCTTGGATGAAAGGCTGGTGACTTACCTCTTTGACTGGAGGTTGATAACCTATACCAGCTGGTAGAAGATGGTTGAACACAAGGATACAACTATTTTATGTCTGTGCCACCAGCATAGCAAGCAGCTGGTTGACATTGTTGAATTGTGCATTCATCTGTCCTGCTAGGGCCACAATGTTGGCATCCTGGGGATATTGGATGCCAGAATCTAAGCATTGATAATATGCTGGTTAGACATCATTCAGTAAATGAGATAGGGCTTATGCAAGTCCATACCACCAATGCCTGGTTTGCTGCCGTGTTCAACACCACTGGTGTCACATTTGGGTCTTGATCTGATATAAAGTTAGTAATGAGTAATGGGGCATACACTGAGGGAGTGTTAAATGTACTACTGATGTTGAGAAGTGTTCTAGTGGTCACCTCAGCTTGCAGGGCAGCAGCTGGGTTGAACTGATCCCCAGCTGCTTTTTGGTCACGTACACCAAACCTGTCAAGATAGGCAGGCATTCTAGGATTTGCATTAGCAATGCTATCAATGTCAAATGGATATTGCCAGGCAATTGGTGTAGCCATTTGTTGAAGAAGTGCGGGTGGGTTGCAGGTGGTTGTTTGTTGGTTTTGGATTGACACAGAAAGTCAACTTCACACTCTGTGTCAGGAAAGTAAAAGAATTTACTCAAAAAAAAAGTATCCCCAGATTCATCGAGCTCTTCTGTATCCTGCTGGGCTGGAATGGAAAGCGTGTCCAGGACATGTGAGATCATCTCATTGTTGGGATATCACATTGGACCGCTCGTTGGGAATCAATTAAGTGCTCGTTTGCACGTCCGAGATAGGCAGAATATGATGTTGCATGTGGTATTGACATTGGCTTGGAAATCATCAGTATTAAAACAGTGTGAAAAAATGAGTGTGATCTGGACCTACTTGGGGTTTGTTATTCTTGCATTTGATGTATCTGCAAAGATGAGCTGTGTGTGAGAGATAGTTAAGAACACTTTTCACAACTGGTTGAAAAATGAGGGGCTTACCAACCATTGTTTTAAGATGATGAGATCATCCATGAGAGCAACTGATTGGATGAACTCATCTCGAATTGCATTGATTGGGTCCAGTCACTACCGAAAAGACAAGTCAATTGATGCCATATGATAGGATACCACTCACCTTCATCTACCTTGCACCTAACCGCACCCTCAACATCTTGACCCTCCTTTTCCCATAAGCACTGATCATTAGCACCATGATACCCCCGTCCAATTGAAGATTAAGGGCACTTTGCCTATTGAGCCCACCATGATCGAATTCTGTTTGACTTATGCAGGTGCAACAGAAGGTGGGTACGAGTAGTCACCGGCAGAGGATGTACATGCACCATGGACCATCGCGAGCCACAAAGATCCTAGTAAGTCCAAATCAAATTGGTAAATCCGCCAAGCACTTTCAGATAAATTCACCTTGTCCCCTGTTCAGCTTCAAATGGTCCAACCAATGTTCGGGCTAACATACAACCCAATCACACCCATAATTACCACACAATGGGTCCCTTGTATTCGAACATTGACTAGCCCTACTGGATGGCAAACAATGTTTGGGGGTAGCATTGCAATCCGATATCCAATGCTTAATAGTTAAAGTACATGAGCCTTAAACTACAGAGTCAGATAAAATTAATGTACTTACCTTCAAGTTCGAGGCATATTGTTGAAACTTGGCCATGGTGCTATTGCTACCGTGGTGAGGGGTCTCCTGTGTTTCTGATGTCACCGGGAGACTGTCCCCCTCAGTCCAGTATCGGAATTTGGCAAAAGAACGACACACCTCACAAACAAGTTAACAGCTCGCCTTGGTCTCCAAGCTCAGTGCTCAACCCTTCTTGATCTCCTGTACTGTTGTCAAGCATCAGCTTGTGTTTAGTCTCATGAGTAGCTATCTACTCCCTCCTATTGAGGTACTCATGCGCCGTTTTCTTAGAAATTGCTTATCGCTATTGTGACTACCTGGGCAGCCTGTAAGCTCAACAACTACAACAAGAAAGTCAATGGTAGGTACCTGACCATTGTTTCTGGTTGATGTATCACTGATGACTGTTATTCTCTATACTCAACCTTTCTTTCATGTGCTGTTTTCTTAGAAATTGCTTATCACTATTGTTACCTGTAAGCTCAACAACTACAACAAGGAAGTCAACAGTAGGTACATGACCATAGTTTCTAGTTGATGTATCACTGATGACTGTTATTCTCTGTACTTGACCTTTCTTGTGAACTAATTAGCACTCTCACCTGTCCAGTCCATCTCCACGACATCAACCACTTGCATACACTATGAAATGCATCTGACCGATGGTGCCTTACAGCATGTTAGGGCTAATCGAGACCCTGAGACTGCTACATATGAAGAGAATGAACTGACAGGTATGTACTGTTTCACCATGTCAAAGTGCTCATTATTTAATCTTTTGTTGTAGTGCCCCCTGAACGATTTGTCCCCCCAAAACTTCCAGTGGTCAACATTGGACCCCCTCTGCCTTTTGAAAATACAGAATTGGTATCACCACAATCACATTATTTCTACAGCATGCCAATGGCAGGCATCATACCCCACCTTCACAGCAGAGAGTGGTTGAACACAAGCCACTCACACTGCCAGACTGTAATAACCCCCGCTGGGATGAATACATGTACACCAAAAATAAAATAAAACCACCTTTAGATTTCCTTGTCCCTCCACCCGCTGTTGAACCACCCCTGGGATGTTTTTATCCCCAGGCTTCTATCTATCATCTTTGACAAACAGATCAATACACATGAGGTTATGCCTACATACACAACTGGTTTACAGAATCTTCATTCATAGATATTAGACCAGAAGAACCTTACAAAAGTTGTCATGCCTCCAAGCGTCCATCCAACATTAGTGGATGACGACACTTGGATGTATAGGTTCCTACTAAGAGTAAGGATTTTATACTGGTGTCTGCAGGTCATCTTATATGCACCTGGGATGGTTTGTAGGTATGACCCAGGTCCAGGGTGATCTGCATGGACGTGGGCTGTGTGTATTGACCCAGGTCCATTGGGTCATATGATGGATAGCCCATGTGCATGGGCTATTTGAAATGACCCTGGGCTGTTTGAAAAATATATAAAATATAAAAATGTCACCAAGCTGGTTTAAACTCAACACCTCACCATTCTAATACTAAATCACATGACACAATACTCAAATGAACACTTATTCATAACCACTGCACCAGTCTGACATGAAAAAACAGGGAAAAAGGACAGTTATCTATACCCTACACTCCCTCCATGGGACTTCTGGTGAATTCAGGGTCTAAAAATCAAAAATAAATGATATGGGTATCTCCAGATGCGAAATTTTGAGGAGATTCCAGATCTGGTATTCCTGAGTGGTAAAATTGCCTAATTAGGCAGCAATACCCAAAATGGTCACGAAAAGCCAGCGGCGAAAAGGTTGAAAGTGGCACCACCAGATGCAAAATTTCAAGGAGATTCAGAATATTCAGGTCCCAGGTCCTAATTCTGCCTGTGCATTGTGCTATACCCCAAATGGTGTGGACTGGCCCTTTTCATTTTACACCATTTGGGGTATAGCACAATGCACAGGCAGAATTAGGACCTGGGACCTGAATATTCTGAATCTCCTTGAAATTTTGCATCTGGTGGTGCCACTTTCAACCTTTTCGCCGCTGGCTTTTCGTGACCATTTTGGGTATTGCTGCCTAATTAGGCAATTTTACCACTCAGGAATACCAGATCTGGAATCTCCTCAAAATTTCGCATCTGGAGATACCCATATCATTTATTTTTGATTTTTAGACCCTGAATTCACCAGAAGTCCCATGGAGGGAGTGTAGGGTATAGATAACTGTCCTTTTTCCCTGTTTTTTCATGTCAGACTGGTGCAGTGGTTATGAATAAGTGTTCATTTGAGTATTGTGTCATGTGATTTAGTATTAGAATGGTGAGGTGTTGAGTTTAAACCAGCTTGGTGACATTTTTATATTTTATATATTTTTCAAACAGCCCAGGGTCATTTCAAATAGCCCATGCACATGGGCTATCCATCATATGACCCAATGGACCTGGGTCAATACACACAGCCCACGTCCATGCAGATCATCCTGGACCTGGGTCATACCTACAAACCATCCCAGGTGCATATAAGATGACCTGCAGACACCAGTATAAAATCCTTACTCTTAGTAGGAACCTATATACCAAACAGTTCCTACTAAGAGTAGGGGCAATATGGTAGCCTAAGGTGTCCAAATTCAATCTTCTGTAATGGACTAGTAAGCTGACCCATAAGCTTGCTGATTGCAATTTCCTGGAGGTCTTGAATCTTCAATTGAGTTGACATTTTCAGTGCAGCGATCCACTTGTCTGACTTATGAATTCAGGTAAGGATTTTTCGGAGTGCCAAGTTGTAAATGGGGTTCATTTCCCACATTTAGGACAACTTGAGGACTGATGTCTACTCAGTCCAAGGCATGTCTTCTTCTAAATCCCTTTGGTATTACAAGTTAAGATTAACAAAACAGAACAACGCCTCGCTCACTCTTGGATCATGACCTTGAGTAGACACCTAAAGTCCACTGCACCTATACCATCAAGGCGCACAGGCTGCTGGTCAGTATAACCATCAGATACCTCTTCACTGTCAGGGCCAAACAAGTAAGTCTTCTGGAATGTATCCACATTCTTAAAGTAACTATGAGGGATCTTGAACAAGACTGCTTCCACCTATATTCAAACATAGATGTCAAAACCATCACTCATAACCATGACATGGCTTACAAGGATTATCAACAGTGTGTTGTAATACAATGGATCTCTCCGAACCAAATCCTTGAGAGGCTGCACATCTCCTAGAGAAGACTTTTCAAAGGTAGAGGTGGCTCTTTTAGGAGTAATAATTTTGGATAGTGCTCGTGATGAAGTATTCATTGAGGAACAAAATCTGGTGAGTCAATTGTTGATGGAAGTGGACATGGACGAAAGTCGTGGCATGGTGAACACACTGCTGATACATCGTTCAAGTAGGGTTAACGGCTTGACAATCGATTATTGATGAGTTTGATTAGGTTCTAGACTTACCTGTAGTACAACACCTGGTGATGGGTGCAAATGATGGGTGCAAATGGAGTCTAGACTTCTGTCATGATTCATCTTCTCACAGCTTCTCACATGGCAGTTGATCTTGTGAACATTTGAAGCTCCTATATCTCAAATGAGAGTCGGGAGCTTTGTATGCATTTGTGGCGTGCTCAAGCTAACTACAATTGATATTTCTCACTGTTTCTCTTTCAGTTATTTGCAGAGTGGTGTTATCCCCTTTTCACTTACCTGGGGAGAAAATACTCCTCTCACAGTGGACATGTGCCAATATAATAATGACACACATTCATTGACAATCCATTGACATATTTAACTTATGCGAGGCAATGTGCAGCATTGAAAAATCTGTTGCCAAATTTAGCATATGCAAATGATTTTGCGCTGAACCCATGGCCATCTAAGTTGGTGCCTGGGTGCTCAACTGCCAAAGACAAATATGCTAGGCATTTTTATTGTTTGACATGTGGTCAAAATATGGAATCTTTGTTTATCTATTTACATATTTTAAATATGTGGATTATTTTGCTGTGCATGCATACTTCCGTGCAAATTTTGAATATGTGAATACATTGCAAAAGCATATGTGTTGTGGTTATATTGGTGTATGTCCGCCATGTCTGCTCCTTGTCTTCTTTTCCATTTATGGACCAGATGAGATGCTCAATCAACTTGCATGGCAGACTGCGGTGGATATAAAATACACACATATGTATTAGCCATTTGTTGGCATATTAAATAAATATGTATTGACAGCAAATGATATGTCAATACATTTGCATGCCAGAACTATTTACATAAGATAGTTGTGCTCCACATATCCGTTTCTGGCAGGTGGAAACAGATATGTGGAGCAAAAATATCTTGCCTGAATAGTTCTGACACACAAATGTATTGACATATGTTACATATGCGGAAACATTTGCAGTCAATGCATATTTATTTAAATATTTTAAATATACTAATGAATAACTAACACATATGTGTGTATTTTATATCCACCACGGTCTGCCATGTCGGGATCTATAGGGTGTATATAACTTAATAGGGACATGTTGGTTCATCAGGAAAATTCCCATGGCAGACTGGTGGATATAAAACACACACATATGTATTAGCTATTTGTTAGCACATTTAAAATATTTAAATAAATATGCGTTGACCGCAAATGTTTCCACATATGTAAAATATGTCAATACATTTGCATGTCAGAACTATTTGGGCAAGATATTTTTGCTCTGCATATCCGTTTCCACCTGCCAGAAATGGATACGTGGAGCACAACTATCTTATGTAAATAGTTCTGACACGCAAATGTATTGAACATATCAGGGAAGTACATGGCCAAAATTTCTCTTTTAGGCATAGGATGTTCTGCCACAAACCAAAACTTCCAACTTCCAAGTTACAAATTGTGAAACCAGATGAAGTTGTAAGTTGTAAGTTTTGGTTTGTGGTGGAACATGGTATACCTAACAGAGAAATTATGTACTTGCCATGCAGGAACTGCTTGGTGTTGCCTTGGTTTGCCTTTGGTTCAGCAATTGGTCACAGCATTACTATTTTTGGAAGCATATTCCATTTCGGGATCAGTGAGTATCTCAGTGAATTCAGCAATTTACCATAATATCCCTTTTGCCAACTACCTGTGGCCCTTATATGGAATTAAAATATATTAAATGAAATTTGACAAATAGCTATGTGACTCAATACAGGAAGTGTCCTATGCAGTGGTATATTAGGGTGCTGGGTGGCCATGGGTTCTCAGTTTCTTAATCAGGTGTATATTTTCCAAAAATAATCTTAACCAGACCCAAGTCCATTTGCCTGAGAAACCAATTATGTGAGAATGAACTAAATTCTGCACTGATTTACGTTGTAAGACTTCAGTGTTAAACTAATATGTTCATAACGGAACTTCCAAATTCGGACAAACTTGTGAGTTCCGACTGCCGCACATAAGCTCATTTTTTTGGTGAAGAATACTGTCATAAATACCGTCACACGGTGCCTCCTGCCATGAACATATGATCAGTTGAGAGGTTGTAAGATACTATAAGATATTTCTGGAGAAGTTACTTGGTGCGAGGTGCAGAGGTACCACTGCGTCGGTCTGACCCAGTGAACCTGAGACAAAAAACCGAAGAGGGTTGAAGGAGATAGAGGCTTCCTAGATATCAGGACCGCTTGACTCCAGCGTAAGTGGCACCAACGACGCGTAGAGGCAAACAACATGTGCGCACGTGCCACCAAGGACCACGACGGGCGCCTAAAAACACCAAAGACACCGTAACTCTAAATAACCGATCATTTCGCTTTTGTTTTTGCCCTCCTCCACCTCACCACCTTGGACACTGGGTAGACATCACGAGACCCACCGATTAGGGCATTCGTTAGCTGCGATGGACCAAGATATGGCTACTAGTTCCCCGGGCCCGGAGGTGCAACAGCAACCCGAGCCACGACCAGCACCTGGTCCACTCCCGGCCGGCGAGGACGACTCAAAAATGGACGTCGATCTAGAATCAAAGACTACCACCCCGCCAGCTCAGCCTCCAGCTCCGCCGCCGAGTCATTCCCCATTCAGACGCCCTCCCGACGAAGAACCCATGTTGTCCGCCGACAACCCCGCCTCGTCATCCAACGTCCCTTCGATATCCTACGTCAAACTCAAACCTGTATCCATACCCGAGGCTCCAGTCTC
Organism: Piloderma croceum F 1598; assembly: GCA_000827315.1. NCBI lineage: Eukaryota > Fungi > Basidiomycota > Agaricomycetes > Atheliales > Atheliaceae > Piloderma > Piloderma croceum. Next base: position 9,792 of record KN833069.1, on the reverse strand, counting down.
TTCCACTGCTGAATCTCAACCCAAGATTGGCTCGCTCCCCGAAGCTGAACCGGAAACGGGCGGAATGAACACAGAATCAGAATCTCCCCTCCCCACCCTCCCGCCACAGCCCCTACCCCCTTCTGAATCTCAAGAACTAGAACCTAGACTAGATCAAGCCACTCCCACGTCCCAATCCCCACCCATCGCAATCAGCGAAGGTCCCCAAGGCACGGTGGCACAAGAAAGGCCCTTAAACGTAACAGACGCCCTTCGTACCTCGATGCTGTCAAGATCCAGTTCTAGGACCAGCCGGACGTGTATAATCATTTCTTGGATATTATGAAGGATTTTAAGAATCAGCTGTACGTCCGCTTCTTTTTTTACTTCCTCTCTTTCTTATGTTACTTTCTGGTCCTTCCTTCCTTCCTTCCATCCTGTCATTCATCCACTCCCGTACCATGAACTAACCCCCACAAAAACAGAATCGACATTTCAGGCGTAAAAAAATGCGTTACTAACAACCGCCCCAATCACACTCTACAAACGACCAATCCCAATTCTTCGACCGCTTCAAACGCGCCCGAGACTCCCGCGAGACCTACAATGAATTCCCAAAACCAGGCAACCTCCTCACGCAGGACATAATCGATACCGCGCGCCTCGTGATAGATTCGCGGCCGATCCTTAGGGAAGGGGGGGGGGACCTGATGCGGCAGTAGAGGGAGAAGTTACCTGCTTCTGTGAGTTTCCTGTCTCGCACACACACACACACCATTTTCTTTAGGGTGGATGTTGACGGCTTTTTTGGTGGTGGGTTTGTAGGAGGTTAACGTTACTTGTTCGGGCCGCGATGGTATGTGTCAATTTGTATTCAATGATGCGTGGGTCTTGCACCCGACATGGTTGAATGAGGATTCAGGCTTCTTAGCCACATATTCTTAGCCACATATACGAAGAAACTTTACATCGCAGCGAAGAGGAGCGACATGAGTACGATTTCCGTATCGAAGCTATCGTGCATACCATCAGCACGCTCGAGTCTATCAACAACAAGATCGCGCAGCTGCCCGACGAAGAGTGCGAGTCGTTCAAGTTGAAGGCTAACCTCGGTGGATCGGGGAAAAGTATACACCAGCGGGTGGGCAAGAAAACACATGGGCGCGCGGTGAGGTTGGAAGTTATACAGGCCATGCAGGACTTGCCTTCGTGAGCCAGATCAATGTGCTATATGCGAGGACGTTTCGATTCTCAGGATCGCTGAAGCTTACGTTTTCGTTCTTGGACCGAACGACGCACCAGATCGGGTCTTTGGAGCGGAGTCGAGAGTATGCTCCGCTGCGTCATACCGACGGTCTTCATGGACGATCAACCAGGCTTTCGTCGTTGTCGTTGTTACCAGCGCTGCTGATAATGCGGATAGCGATATGAGCGATGAGGTTAGCAGTGTGGTAGGATATATTGAGATCTCAAACGTTGTGAGCAGCATTTCGAAACCAGGCAAAAGTCGGAAAAGCGGGGGAGGTGATTTACGGCAGAAGCTTCTTAAGAGCGAGCAGGTCAAGAGTCTACTGGTCGTAAAACCGTGGCTTCGCTGTCTGGGTCTCAGTAGGCAACACCAGCTATTTCGGATGCAGCTATGGGGGTTGATGATGTTGAGGCAGGTCTCCCGAGTACAGCGGGTGACGTACCCCATCAGACTGGCCACACCCCTCGCAAAAATATTTTTCAGTACCACTACTTGCTATATTCTTCTCCGCTTGGTCGGTGGGTTGTTTGCTATGTTGGATGCTTGCGTATTTGGTGCTCATTGTGCTTTGATAGGTGCTGTATTCCTGTCTATCTCTCTTTAAGATGATGTCGTTCACAATGGCGTCAACCCTAGCGCTCATCCTACTCGGCTAGAAGGTGTGCCTGCTGCAAACCAGGTAGAGTATTTAAGTTTTCTGTGAGTTTCTGAACTGTCAGGTTGTTGACGTCTTTTTCACTAATGGGTCAATATATCTTGGTCTATCACCTTGGTGGAGGATAGCACTATGCAGTGACAATCCTGTATAGTAGCAAAGATTAACTTGGGGTAGTGCACTAGGAACAATGAAGTTGACACAAGTCCTTCCTGCAACTATATGATATCCAAAGCCAGCTGTATGTGGATCATGTACTTCAAATACCTCAGTGGAGAAGTACAGTTGTAGTTAATTGTATTTCTACTTTCTGTTCACTAGCATGCATTAACATAAGTAGGAAGTTGAATAGAAACAAAACAGAAACATTATTGGACAAGATTCCAGCTGTTTAAATCAGAAATGTTCAACTTGTTTGGTGATGGGCATTCATTCTGGGGACTTGCCAAGACCCTGAGACCAAACCATCACAGCATCAACCATATCATTATCCAGAGGCTCAAAGGGTCCTGAAACCAATTGATCAGTCTGATGCTTGCAAGTGAGTTAGCCAAAAGTGCTTACCTGATCCAAACATGAGGTTGTTCCGCTCTGCTTTCTGTTGCTTTTCCTCAGCTGTAAGAGGTTTTTCCAACATAGTCTGCTGAAAATTGATGATAGCAGCTTCTCTCTCATTGTAGTTTTCAATCTAGAATATTTTGCAGCACTCTCAGAATTGCAACCTTGACTAACCACACATCTCTAACAGGTGTTTGGGAATCAAAGTTTTATCAGCATAATGAGTCTAAAGAATTGTCATAAGTTCTCATGATAAGAAAATATGCATGAAAGACATACACCATCTTTATTCCACTAATAGGGGTATTTGCCTACTGCCATGTTGTTGCAGATGGATGATTTCTTTGAGTTGTTCATGGTGGCAGGTGAACTGACAGAATCAGATGGTTTTGCAGATATAAGTGACTCTTATTGTGATATACAAAGTATATATGACCAGGCATAGCCACCAGTGCTTATATATCTCTGAGATCACCAAAGGTCTCTGAAATTATGAGTATATTCTACATAGTCTACTGTACAGTATATAAACCCATGGTTCATAGATTCACAAATTCTATTATCTTGAGCATTCCTCTGCTTATATTTACAAGAGGTTATGACTCCTGAGGCCATAATAGAATTTGCAGAATCAGTAGATGCTGTTGTTTCTGTACATAATAATACAGCAACTGCTACAGATATGTAGTACACCGGCACCAGCAACTTGCAAGGGATCTTGTAATACAAATCATAGGAGTTGTAAGAGGACTAGTTATACTAAACTCTTGCAATTGTAGGTCAATTTCACAGAGGTGTTGCAACTGTTACTGGATTATTTCACAGGGTCCTTGCAACTGTTACTGGATTGTTTCACAGGAGCCTTGCAACCGCTACAGGGATATTTCACAGGGGTCTTGCAATCTGTACTTTACAGTCTCCTACAGGTTTCCATGGACTCCCCATGGACTCCACAAAGTCCATCTCAAGACCCTATAAAGTCCACATGGACTCCTCATGGACTCCACAGGGTCTTCATGGACTCCTCATAGACTCCTTATAGACTCCATAAAGACTTTACATGGAGTCCATGAGGAGTCCATGGAGTTCACAGAGTTTAGATGGACTTTTCCCTTTAACAGTATACTAATGAACACTTGGTTCTTAGATAAATGTTTTACTCCTTGAGGATTCCATGTGGAGTGTACAAAGACTCTATTACAATATGAATGTCTAAGGATTTTGCAAAACTATATATATATTCACAGGACTGTAATGTAGTAAGTCCCTTGCAGCCAATAATCAACCACCATAGTCAACATATTATTGTGCTGAACAAAATTTCTTCATACCTTCCAAGTCATAGATGCCCAAGTTCAATTTAAATTATTGTAAGTCTATATTTAAATTCTTTATTTTTTGTTTGTGGATAAAAATGTTATTATTTAATTATAATATACAAAGTAATTTAACAATAATATTAGTGAGGAGCAGACTTACACATTGAAGCTGGGAGTTTTGAAGGCATTAGCAGGAATAAAATATAAAATATAAATGGTGGGGGTGTACCTGGGGGGAAAAAGATTGAGATGGGGGCCACTGTTGTCATCACACATCATGGTGGTGTTGGTGGTGGTATTGGTGTTGGTGGTGTCATTGTCATTGGGTGGTGATGTTGTTGATGGTGCCACCGCCATGGTGGTGATGGTGCTGCCATCACCACTGTTGTTGTTGATGTAGTGGTGGTGGTGGTTGTTGCCAGTGCCACTGCCATTGCTGTTGTGTTGGTGTGGGGTGCTGGTGGTGGTGATGGTGGTGGTTGTTCTTGTTGTTGTTGTTGTGGGTCCTCATTGTTGTTGTTGTTGTTGTTGTTGTTGTTGGTGGTGGTGGTGGTGGTGAGAGAAGGGTTGCAGGTTGCAGCTGTGGCAATTGTTTCCTGCAGTATAGCATGCTGTGCACCAAAATAATGTGGCTAGTTGGTATAGCTTCTAAATGTGTTATTGGGCTCAGTAGCAGAAAGTTGAAGGTTTGACTCTTGCTGTGAACATCTTTTTTAAAATTTTAATTTTAATTAAATCTAATCAAATAATGTGGGTGGAGTCCACAGCAGTCCACTGAGAGTCCATGGCAGTCCGCAGGAGACATAATCACAGGTCTCCATGGAGTCCATGAACTTCACAAAGTCCATGTGGACTCTTGGAATAATGGCAGAAGCAGAAATGCAGTCCACATGGACTCCATGTAGACTCCCTGTGAAGTCCATGTGGAGTCCATGGAAATGTGTGGGTAAGTGTAAAGTCCTACAACTTGAAGATTTGGCAGAAAGCCCAAAAATGGCATGTAGCAAGTCATGTGAAAACACGTGAGTTAATTTTTCTGTTGGTAAGGTTCTGAATTTAGCTGTCAAAAAAGGCCTAATTACATTTCAAAGCAGTCATAGAGGACATATTTCAGAATAAAATATTAGTGCCAAGAAAGGTAAAGGTGCCCAAACACTTGAGTCTGAGAACAAGCAGAATTGGAGTGCACATGGAGGAGCCAAACATATCCAAGGATAGAAAGATTCAACAGCACAAAAAAAGTAAACAATGCCAGAAGCTGTGGTACAACTGCCAACATACAGCTGCAATGATCCAATCAGTATGTACTTCTCACATAACAAGTTTTTCAACTCACTCATTAGGAAAGCAATTAGGCCAACATAATTGAAGTGTGCACAAGGGAGCCAATATGGCACATATACTGTGTAATAATTTTTTGAGTAAGATACCAGAAATCATGTCATTTTCTCAACATCTTATGGCTTTGAATACATATTGTAACCAGATTTTGTGACAACTTTGTTGTCATGAAAGTTACATTTTGTGGACATGTTGGACACTTTGACACAAAACAATTCAGGACATCTTTCAAATGGTGACATGTTCAAAAAAACAAAAAAAAATGACATCTTGTAGAAATTTGAAAAATGACATTGAACAAATACTTCCAGTCAGGTTTGGCTGAACGATTCTGATTTCCCGATTGGGAAATACACCAATTACTTGTGCATCTCAAGCGGTTTGACGATGCCTATGCTGGGGTCATTAACGGGGCACATCCAGAGGTTAATGGAAGACCTTCGGGGGACACTTGGAAGCAAATCTGTGTGGTTGACAGGTCTTAGCAAACACTCTGCCAGCTGCAATTCTCAGTTAATGTAGCAGGCAGGTTGGTAAGCATAATTTGAAGTACTAAAACTGTTGGATCCACTCAACTGCCTTCAAATCTACTCAGATGCATTTTAGGACATGAGACATACTTTAGAAAATGTACAAATATCTGATATTCGGGTATGTTGATTTGCTCTGCTGGCATCTGAATGCCCTTGTGATTGTGCACAAAACCTTGCCCACTTTGTGTATCTACTGAAGAAATGATGCTCAAAATGTTTGAGGGCCTTTAATGGACTGCTGTCTATGTAGGAAAATTGCTTTGAAATGCTGGGTAACACTCAGAGCAATTGACAGCTTGCTCTTTGCATCGTCTATCAGATATCTCAATTTGGAAATAGCATTTCGTACTAGTTATTAGCCACTTGTTATGTTTCAGAGGCACATTGTGCCGTCCCAATGAACTTGAGAGGATTTGCTTACCATCTGATGTGTAATTTCATCCTCAGCAACTATGATCCAAATTTCTTTTTTGCCTGCCATTTCGGGAACCACCAAGCCAATATCAGACTCCATCCAGCACCGTCTCATGTCTGAGCATGGCTCAAATGATAATGAAGACTCAACCAGATCTTTCTTTCTGCATGCAGGTCACATGGTCTGAGACGCACAGTTCATCATTGATTCACTTCCCAACATTGAAAACTTCTCTGTGGAGAGAGCACTGAGGCAATTACATGCCATTCATCTTGTTTTGGTCAATCTGGATGATGAATGGCTAGAACCATCTGAATTAGATGGACTGATTCAAAAAATTATTGATATTACTCGTCCCCTCCAAACCTTCCTTGATACTCCACCAGCACCCCACAATATTGGCACCACTACAATCCCACCAACTGGACGAGGATGTCCAAGATATGATATTGACCTAAACAAAGCACTGCAACTTCACAATCTTGGAAACTCCTTGGAGAGCGTTGCAAATGCTATGGGCATCACTCGAAAAACACTCTACTCTCACCTTGACTGAGCTCAGCTATCAACTGTACATAAGCCATTCACAGAGATCACAGACAACAAGCTTGATGAGAAAGTCTGCCATTTCACTCAATCATCCATTTTCCGGATCTGCCATCATCATGGGACATCTAGAGGCCATTAGAATTCACCTGCCATCACAGAGAGTACAGGAAAGTGTGAGGCATGTCAATGCATTGGGAGTGCTTGTCTGGTGAGCTTTATTTATTTCACACACCAATGTGAGCATCTAATGTCTATCTGCAGATGGAGTAATGTCATCAAACAATGTGTATATCATGTTTGAGGCTCAAATGCTCTATGGCATATGGATGGCAATGAAAAATTATGCCCTTGGGGCTTTTATGTACATGGGTGCATAGCTGGTTACTCACAGTTGGTTATCTATCTTGTCTGCTGCAGCAACAAGAAATCCAATACTTTAGAGGTATTATTTATGGCTGGAGTTGAGAAATATGGCTGGCCAAGTCAGGGAAGAGGTGATTACGGGCGGGAAAACAACAGAGCAGAGTGGAGGATGATAATACACTGGGGTGTGGCCCATAGACCATGTCTTCATGGAAGGTGAGTCAGCTCTTACTAGCTGAGATTCAAATGCAAATCTTCTATATTAGATCTTTGCAAAATATTAGAATTGAATGGCTCTGGCGAGATGTATGCAAGGACACTTTGGAGATGTTTCGTCAAATTTTCTTCCATCTGGAGGAAGTGAGTCTCCTAGACATGGAGTCAGCCATTCATCATGTACTATGTCTATATTTAGTCTTTCAGCCTCGGATTCAGAAATCGTTGGATGAGACTGTTGCCTCCTGGAACTTCCACAAGGTCCGAACTGCTGGCAACAGGACACCCACAGCAATGTACAAGTTAAACTGTCAGCATGCTATTAACAGAGGGTATTGGAGTGGAGATCCAGGTGATGACATGGCAACTGCAACAGACCCGTCATATGGACATGACCCAACAGTGCCAATGCCCCCTGTTGATGAGCTATCTGCTGATCCAACTGCTCCTGTTGTGGACAAGTATATTGATTTAGCTGCTGAGAAAGAAGCAGGAGTTTTTGTGACAGGAGATGACGAGATTGAGGCTGCAAGAAGGATACTGAGAGACTGGGACTTGGCAGCAGATGACGGGAACTGGAGGATAGACATGTACTGCCAAGCTGTCATCAGATTATCTTCTTATCTAGCATCTGCACCTGATGGCATGTAATACACATTCAAATATTTTCAAAAATAAATAATTATGGTTGATGAAATATAGATTTAGAGCCTCCCTCCAAACCTACAGTTCAAAGACTTTGTAATAATGCCGCACGTCTCCCTCCATCCAATGCCATCAACATCTGTGTTCTTATCAGGGTGATAGATCTTTTAATGCAATCAGCAGGAGAGCACATTGTGTATGGGACCATAAAACTCACTAACGCAACCCGTTTCCATAGTTGCTGAGCTGTTACATTATTGCTGTAGCGTAATTTCAGATCAGAATAAGTTGTCCTGTGAGATATATTAGGGTGGGGATAGGCATCAAGGATGGTTTCAAGAAGTCAGCTGTTCGGATAAACGTCAGCTAGGTGCTCAGGATCATCTCATGCATTCATGACATGTTCTTCCTGTTT
>KN833068.1:85275-133345 GCA_000827315.1 Piloderma croceum F 1598 | reverse complement strand
CGGTTTAACATGTTAAGAAGACTGTGAGTAGTGTTGTCTCAATCAGCTTGGGGCTTTTTTTTTTTTTGTATTTTGAAAATAATGTGACAACCATATGCTCCAATTGCTTACAGGCTTTTGCATAATAACGTGCAGGTTCGCGTTTTTTTTCGTGTGTTTGGTTGTGTTATGCCATGGGAATATGTGACATCTGTCACGATTCTTTGAAGTTTCGGTAGTGTGGAGTCAACGACCGTCAAATGGCTCCTCCAATCTCTCTCGAGCTTCGACAATGCATTATTTATTGGCGACATGAACTCAACCTACCTATTTCTGAAATTGTCCGTCTTTCAAAGCGAAGTGAGCGAGCCATTTATACAGTGCTCCAGTACCATCGTGATTTCCAGCAACCCGGTAACCCCTTCGCTCGTCCGCGAGGTTGCAAGCGTATACTGGAGCGGGAAGACCTTGAATATCTAGACGGTCTGCTTTCCTCGCAGCCAGCACTTTTCCTGGATGAGATTCGTGACAAGCTGCAAGAAATGCGAGACGTAGAAGTCTCGCTAGCTACTCTTTCGCGAACCCTCTCGCAGCTCTCCGTCACCCACAAAAGGGTTGCGAAAGAAGCACTAGAGCGCAATGAGCATTTGCGAGCCACTTGGCAAACTGTCATGGGCCAATATGAACCTCAACAACTTGTGTTCATTGACGAGGCCGGTGTTGATGATCACACTAATGTTCGGAAATGGGGATGGGCACCACTTGGTCAGGCGTGTGTGCGACGAACGAGCTTCCTGCGGGGGCAGAAGTTCTCTATACTCCCCGCACTCAGTCTTGATGGTATTCTAACTCTGGAGATATTTGAGGGTTCCGTCAATCGGGAACGGTTCTTGATTTTCCTTCGGAACTATCTGGTATGTGCTATGCCTTCAAGGCCTTGTGGTACTACTTATCTAGATTTACATCTATTAGGCTCCACATTTGAATCCTTTCCCGATGGAGCATAGTGTCGTTGTGATGGATAACTGCTCTATCCACCATGACGAGGATATACGGCAGATTATTGAAGATGAATGCGGTATGGCTAATTTATTTTTACTGTCATATGGCAACTGATTTGTTGTACAGGTGCTAAACTTGTCTACCTCCCGCCGTACTCCCCCAGATTTCAATCCAATAGAGGAATGCTTTTCATTCATGAAGGCATGGCTGCGAAGGCATGAACGAGAGGCCATCAACCCAGATGTGCGACCGTGGCTTGTCCATCAAGCTTTGTTAGCGGTGACGGTTGATGATGCGGAGGGGCGGTTTGCAAATTGTGGATATATCTAGTTCTCGCTGGCAACTTGTGACCATTAAACATGAATGATATTCTAGAGTGACTCAAAGGACGGTGGTAGGCAAAGAGTGTGATAGGTACTTGGATCCGAAAATGAAAGTACGAAGTTCAAAGAAATTAGCTCCTGCTAAAATTAGTTGAAGACATCAACAGTGCGCTGATGTTCCAAACTCGCTGACCATTCCCTGCCGAACACTTGCATGAGAAGAGCCTGTCCTTCCAAAAGCCCCGTCAACTCCATCAATCGAGTCAAAGAAAGATATGTAAGAAGGCCTGGCCTGATTGCAGCAGTCGCGAGTGCAGCACACGAACTGAGAACATCAATGCCCTTGAGGCGTCGGAAATCCTCGAGAAAGCGCTGGAGTTCAGCGGCAGGAGTTGGGAGTGGAAAAGCGACAATACGTTTGGCACGAGATTGTTCGGACGCAGCAGGCAAGACAATGCGTTCAATGGGAGAAGTTGCACGGCGAGCAGTAGAAGCTTTAGCCTGCGCTTCAAAAAATGCGGTTATCACCGACATGGCCGCGTCACTAGGAGATGGTGCTGCGACAAATTTAGAAGAGGGGCCTCCACGTCCTCGAGGTCGAGTGGATGTCGTACTTCCATTTTGAGCACCATCAAATTCTGCGATATTAGGAGGATGGTACTTTGTAGCTTCTCCGGCGGCCTTCCAATCAATATTAGACCTCTGAATTGAAAAATTAAAGAATGCAACTTACACAAGCAGCCGCCCACATAGACAGTCGTCGCATATTCAAACCAATATGACGCCCGACTGACGTCACATAACAATGTCCAATTGAACCGTTCTCGCCAAGATGTTGCTGGCAAGTATGTTCTTCTTTGATGCGCAGAGTGAATGTCCCATGCAATTTCTGTGTCTCGTTGTATTGATCCAGACGGGGAACCTTTATATTTGTGCAATAAGTTGACAGAATAATCTAATCCACGTCATACACACCTTGTCACCATGTAAAAGCTCACCCCCTGGACCCATGAGATCTTCTTCTTCAAGGGCCAATGCCTGCAGAAATTAAGATCAGCATATAAACTACAAGCTTAAGGTACTGGGAAAAAAGACATACCCGCTTTGCACGAACTCGGAAAGCAGAAATGTTGTCGAGGTCAAATGATATCCCGACAGCACAACTTGCTGGCTTCCTGCGTAGGGCCGCAATCAGCACATCATAGTCATGGTCAGTGCTGATGGTTGGTGCTCCAATCTTTCCCCCGCTGCATAAACAGCTGTAAGTTAGTTGGAAAAATGAGGTGTAAGGGCATACTTACGGTGACTGAGAATACCAAAGCTTGAATTCTGGACCCCGCACGGGACTTGCTTCGTATTTGTCTTTGAGACCATGAAACTCTAGGATTCGTTGCACCACTTGAACACGAGACATATTGTCGAAGTCAATACAGTCTGTCTTCGTCTCCGCAATTTTCTTAACTTTGGCCTTCGACATTCGAGTAGCTCCGGGGACAATCTCGTCAAAGTGCATCGTAACGGAAGTGAGACGGCCTGTAACAAATGTCAGAAAAATTGAAGTTCTACAACAAAAGGTGTACCTGTTGCATTTGTTGGTGCACTTGAGTTGTTTGTTCCCGAAACCTCTGGCTGCGGAGCCGTGCTTGGAAGAGATGACGTTGGGGCTGGAAGCTGGTTAGCTGAAGGCTGTGATTGAGCTTGTGCAGGACGGCCTGCTGCCACCAAGGCTGCATTAATTTCCGCGAGCGTGATGTAAAAATGGGGTGGGTTGAGACCACCATCTTCCATTTTGTTCAATTGTTAACCGCAAATGACAAAAGCTTGAGCTTACCAATCCAGGCCGGATTATTGAGCCACCTCTCCAAAGGACGGCGTGGACTGACCGTAACTGGAGGAGGACCCGCAGGGTTTGCCAAATTGACTCGTTCGACTGAATAAATGAGTACCTGGAATGAAACACCCAAGGATTGTAAACTCACCAAGTACAAATCCTTCATCATCAAGGTTATCTTTATCGGCGGCCTGCGACACTGAAGAACTGTGTCAGGCTCAAGGCATAATACAGAGGATATCCTAAGTTACCTTTTTCAGGTGCAAGGGATGCACGACGAGAACGAACAACATCTCCGCCGCCAAGTGGGACATTCTCCTTTGAAGGGGAGGCTTGCGGAGATATACCTTGCTGAGTAGCCAGGCGGCTCAGGGTTCCAGAACCAGGAATACGGATAGTAAGTCTTGACGAAGGTTGAGCCATATGAGTTGCAGATCTGAGGTGGTGGTAGGTGAGCCTGCGACATTGCAATAGAATTTATACTCCAACACATACTTCTCCGTGTCCGTCATCTTGGTCATGGGATTCCATCATCAACATTCAAGTTGGGAAGGGCTAGGGGTCGGCGGTTGGCGGCCATGAAAATTTTCGCTTTTTTTCATTGGGTCTGCCATTCAAGAATGGCACTGCGCCGTAGAAGACCTGGATGTGATGAAGACAATGTCAGCAGACGGGTTTACAAAGACTAATATTGAAGCCATCTTCACTAGCTGCATCCCGTGAGCTGATGACGGATCACAAAAGAAGTGAATATCAAGCAGTTGGTGTCTCTCTGGCCGATATTGATGCAGGCATCTGACAAGTCAAGAGCCGTCCGTTCACGCTAGCCAACGTGAGGAAACGGCGGAGTCTTCATTGGTCCATAGCAACCGTTCGCAAATAGCTTACGAACGGTTTTACAGCGGTACTGTCAGCGAACAAGGCGGAGAAATGAAGAGCGAGTGGAAACGTCGTTCGGACGGTGACGTTGGTCACACTCAGCCACATGTAAACATGAGCATACAAGGTTTTCTGAAACGCAAACCTGCACGTTATTATGCAAAACCCTGTAGTGTAGTGTTGAGATATGACCCATCGACTTTTGAGGTCCTTAATCCATGTAAATACTTTCAGAATTTTATAAAATATATTTGAATTGATATTGCCATCAGCTCATTTTTTTCCAAGTCGACCAGTAAAAAAAAATAATAAAAAATAATAAAATTGAGTTGATGACAATATTAATTCAAATATATTTTATAACATTCCGAAAATATTTACATAGATTCAGGACCTCAAAAGTCGATGTGTCATATCTCAACACTGAGCAATTGGTGGAGTATATGGTGTCATGTTATTTCCAAATTACAAAAAAAGGCCCAAAACCGGTTGAGACAACACTAACTGTGAGTGGCAATTTCAGTAGGCCCTCGTCCAAAGGGAAGACAGTGCTAAAGAAAATATGGAGAACATTGACTGCAGCTTTCATGCATATTCTAATTATTATTGTTTTTTTATTATTAAAATTAAAAATTAAAAGTTCAGAGGTCCTATCAGTGATATATATAGTCTCTTTTGTTAGAATTAATTAGTATATACATTCCTGTTTCTACTCATACGCTCATTACCTTTAGTTAGTTACACAGCCACTTTAAAAGTCCTTCTTTGTTTGTTCCATCACACGCTGCCCGCTAATGTGAACAACACCTAAGATCTTTTCGACACCAAATTTCACATGCAAGAACCCATTTATTTATGCATTTCCCCCCTGTAGACATGTATCAACCCCACTCTGCATCCAATTTGTCAGTATGACACTCATTCCTCCTGGCACTATTTAAGACATTGTTCAGCCACTTATGCACATCCATTCAAAGTGGTTGTCATGGCTGGCCAATCTATGACAAATGGGCATCGACTGGTATAGATTATCAGAGTTGGCCATGTTTTCTGAATGGGTTGGTGTTAAGGTGCACCTTAGACTACCATATTTCCCCTACTCTTAGTAGGAACCGTTTGGTATATAGGTTTCTACTAAGAGTAAAGATTTTATACTGGTGTCTGCAGGTCGTCTTATATGCACCTGGGACGGTTCTGTAGGTTATGAATGACCCAGGTCCAGGGTGATCTGGACCAGGGTGCATGGATGTGGGCTGTGGGCTGTGTGTTTTTGACCCAGGTCCATTGGGTCATATAATGGATAGCCCATGTGCATGGGCTGTTTTGAGGTTCATTTGAAATAACCTTGGGCTATTTGCATATTAAAAAATATATAAAAAATATAAAAATGTCACCAGACAAGTTTGGACCCAAATCAACATTCACACAATACCACTTTGCCAATCTGACCTTAATAAACCAAGACAATTACAGCTACATATACATATTTTGAATCACAATTGTGTCGCTTTACGTGTCATTAAAATTGCTAAAATCACGAAAATATCTATGGAGATAGAACACATCGAAAACCCAAAGGAGGGGGGGGGGGGGTCATATTTTGGTCCAAAAAGAATTGGATGAGTATTTTCCACACTATATAAGCAATCACAACTTTGATCAAAGCTGCTCTATAGTGTGGGAAATACTCATCCAATCCTTTTTGGACCAAAATATGACCCCCTTTTGGGTTTTCGATGGACTTTCGATGTGTTCTATCTCCATAAATATTTTCGTTATTTTAGCAATTTTAATGACAAGTCAAGTGACACACAATTGTGGTTCAAAACATGTATGTAACCTCCCACTTCTTCTACTCCTCCGCCCTCATCCTCTCCCAACTCTCTTTGCAGGTGCTCCTCTTTCAGCCACTCCTGCTCTGCCTCCACCTCAATCCGTCTGTCATCACTGCTCTTCCCTCTTTTTGCATGCACATTCGCAATCTCAAAGAGCTTGGCCATAGTGTTACCACAGTCATGACCGATGTTTTTCAGAAAAATTGAATTATGGTATCAAGGAAATTAGTTGAAATCGTGGGAATATTGGTGGAGATATGACACATAGACAGCCAAGTGGGTCATATATTGGCCTGAAAGAATCGGACCAGAATTTCCCACACACTATGGAGTGGTCGCAACTTTGGTTGCAAATTTTAACTGTTTCAGTCATCTGCTAATAACTCAAGACTAAAGCCCCCCCTCTTGGGTCATCTGCCTTGTCAAATATTCGCATGATTTTAGAAAATTTCCTTAATAGGTAAATCTCGTTTCTTTTGAAAAACAGCGATCATGACCATGGCAACACTACTTGGCCGTGACTTGCTCAGCTTTGGATGACATGGGCTGATGCTGGATGTAGTGGCGAATTGAGTGACGTGGTAGTAGTGGTCGAAAAGGGAACCACGAAAATCGACACGTCACCAAACAAAATTCAAACTCCGACCGGATATGCCCATTCCTGCTCAGGGGCCTCAGGGTTTGGCCCTAAGAGGGGGGGATACTGTTACATCCCAGAAATCTGGACCAAAAATATAATATACTTCAGAACGCTGAACCGGAGTTATGACTCGATTATCCAAATATGCTCATGGACCATCTTTATGCCTATGGATTAATACTATACCTACATACTCTCACACCCACATATGCTTACTTACGCACCTATGTATTTCATTTCCAGCTCTGGACATTAACTAGCTCCTACCTGATTGTTATTTACCCAACCTGCACCTTATGTTCCCTGAACTATGACTCCGCCCACAGCTACTATTTGTAATACTCAGAACTCTGACATCCCCCACACTTTGCCACATCCTCGAGTACATAAACCGTAGCACTCCATGTACTTTTGCCAGTTCAAATATCAATATCAGGCTTAGACTTTCTACTTGCCAAGCCTCTCTTGTCTATCGATAAATTGAGATGAAGGAAGTTTAGAGAGGGCGCAGCACATAAGCTGAAGCCGTATTGTCTCCTTCGACTTTCCTATACCAAGTCTGGACCTCCGACCTCCGACATCTCCGATGCCTCTGACTGGATTAGGTATAGTAGGAACCTGTAGAAATACAGTTCTTAACAACAACAACATAGTCATAAAACTGTGCTTCATTTGGGACTTTGTTTGACTTTAAAATAGGAGGCTGCTGAAGAATCTAACACGAAGCGATTTCGTCCGAGCAAACGGCATGCATATGTACCTGCACCCACAACGAATAAATTGCTGTCAATGGTGCAATCGTCCAACGCAAAACGCTCTCCAGAAGCACAGCATAAACGGTATATTAGAAGCATTACATCCAACACCCAGAAGTGGGATGCTCAGGTACCTACTTTCACCCTTGACGTTGTTTGGGAAACCCTGGCGAACCGGCCTAAGAATTCAGCCAAAGACAAAGCCGCTGGAGAGAAAGTAATGAAAGAAATGGCTGATTGGCCAGCGGATGCATGTTCAGGTCGTTGGACCGACAGAAATGGAAGGCTGTTATTGGCTTATTTTGCTGATCACATTGAGCAGGTGAGTTCCACTTACCTTTGCCTCGGGTGCTACGCTGATTTTATTCAGCCACAGCCGTCTGTAAACATGGCAGTGCGTTATCTCTGTTTTTCTTCCACTTTTTCTCTTACATGTCACCTCACAGCCCACTGCATATCATACGGGACCTGGTGGACCGTTGGGCCGAACAGAGCAAGATATAGAGGCTGCTCGTGCATCCGGAGCGCGTACATTCTGCCATGGACTTTTGGTATAGTCCCTTTTCCTGTAGGATGATGAGCCATTTTATTCATCCTTCTGTTATAGCCTTCCCACATTGAGGGCATGGTTCAAGCTTCGCAGTTTTTACACTCGAAGCTACACCCGGTAGTTAATGAACGTGACATTCGTCATCCAGATGAAGAAATCTTATTTTATGACATCAACAAGGAGTTTATACCGCGGGAGGGCATTAGGTATACGCCGGGTGCGGAACGCACTGGCGTGACTCACTTAGTCGATGCTTGGTTTGCTCAAGCCCATCACGGAAAAAATGTTTGTATTTCTTAGCCTATCTCTCTCATTCCATTTTTATATTCTATGTAGCACGCCATGACACCTTCGTCAGACATGTTCCGCAGTTGCTCTGCCGCCCAAGGACTTGACTGGTACTATGAGGCTACAAAGCCTATGGTAGAACACTTAGACTTGATGTTTAAAGTGTCATTCCCCGTCCAGTATCAAGAATACCAAGCTGCATTTGATGCTGGACAATTTGTCCGCAACAATCCAGGGCCTTGGCTTGGAAGGGTGATTGTTCATAAAGTCCAGGTTCTTCTTCACCAAGACGGTGAAGATGGTAAAAATGCTGCAACTGGCATAACCAATGGAGGATTTTACAGGGGGGGGGGGGGGGGGGGGGAGCTTTATCTGCCGGATATACGACTCAAGCTCAAGTAAGCCGTATGCCAAAAACATGCATGGCAAAACATCACCCTGATCTTTCTTTAAACAGGTACAAACCAGGCGACGTTGTTATATTTCTTGCAGGCGATCTTTACCATGCTGTTGAGTTTTGGGAACCTTCCGGACCTGTAAACGACGATGGTGTCACACCCGGCCAGGTTGGTTTCGTTTTCTTCTCCCCGGAAAAATCTTTAAAAGCCTTGAAGGGTAAAGAAAAGGGGTGGTTCAGGGCCACTTTTGGAGGAGCCTGGCCTTCAGTCAAAAACCTCTTCCGAATTTAAAGGATATTTGAGTGGGTCCATATGGGAATACCCCGTCTCTAATTCATTGTATAGGCTTATAATAATATCATACGCAACCGGCTGGTGAAATGACATTCTGCGAACAATGTCCAGTGCTCAAGGTGATTGAACAGACCTCTGGTTCAGAACGAAGCTTACAACTGGCTGGTGGGGCCCTAGGCAGATGAGCTTCCTCTGTACCATTGTATACCCTTCCGTACCACCTTCTGTCGCCGTGTATGTTCCTACCAGTTTAATCCGCACGGGTCAATACCGAGATATCAATCAGATCCGACCCAACATATTGGAAATGAGTGCGCATTTCCGACGCAAATGTTTGCTAGGTTGAACGTCGTAGAATTAATGAAACGTGCGAGGAAATTTTAAAAACTTGGGCGAAATGAAGTTCAGTGAAATGCAAAGGGCCTACCTCAAAAACGACACAATGAATGGACGAATGAACTACAAACGAAAGAAAGTTGGTGGCGCGAATAATCTTGCTTTCCTCAACAAGTTAGACATCGATATAGTAGAGGTCGCGGGCAGCTTGGAGTGGCCTTTGACAGGGACGTAGTAAGGATCTGTATAACGGTTCTTCTTTGTGAGCCAAGGTGGCTCTATAATAACATATACATAGGCCACGCGAGTCATGAATTCAGGCATGTGTAAGAACGAGAGGACGTACCAGGGCAGAAGAAATGCCAACGACCAGAGGCACAGCAGGAATGAAAGCTGAACTAAGTTGCAAGTGCCAGACGATTTCTCCTGTATTGTCAAAGATGATGTCAGCCGAAAACCGGATAAGATACCAAAAGCGGTCTATGAAGAAACTTTGGGGGTAGCCACGGGGTAGAAGTTCGTGGCACATTTTGAATGTACCCAAAGCTGCCAACCATTGACAAGCGCACCACTGATTTGTGCGGGGGGATTTCCAGCGGCCGTAGATGGGGTTGGTAGAACCTATTGAAAGACAATTCAAAATTTCGACAAGACAATAAGATAGATAAAAGGCTAATAATGACCCTTTGCGCCCATTCCAATACCGAGGACCAAGCGGGACAATGAGCGATGTTTTCAAATTATGGGTAAAGCCATATGCGGTGGGTATGGATATGATAATCAATACAGTGATGAAGATGGCACCACGGCGACCGAGATAGCTGTTAAGAGAGTCCGAAAGCCAGCAACTGCTACACACAATGTCTTACAAAAATGCTCGAGACGGTTTGTTGAGAATACAAGACGTACCAGGCAGCCGATCGGATATAACGAGCAGGATTGACAACACCAACAATCCAAGTATTGCGCGCTGCGTGCGGTGAACTCGCATCAGTTGGAATACCGAATTCTTGGGGGAACGTGAGATCTTGCGGCATATATACAATAAGTCAACCGGACGCATGGACAATTAAAACCTACCAGCCCCATTTGATCCTGTTTGGTCCCAAACACCCCAGAAACACCACATGTTGGATGCATAGATTGATAGGAAGAATGAAAAACTCACCGAGTGGCCACGCCAACAGAGTGGAGGATGATTATAAGATAGAGTGTCATTGGGCGACTCCATTTGTGCGCGTATTCGTAACGGACGATGTTCCTGTCTCTGTGGTCGAGAACATTGAGTGTTTCAAACTCAGCGGGGCTTTGAGCGACTTTTCTCAGCTTCGTGTGAGCACATGGAACGCAATTGACGCTAATCAAATCACGACTTACAGATGATGCCTTTGGAGAGAATTGTGAGCTTCTCAGTGAGCGGTTTCTCCTCGGCAAAGAGCTCAATATTGCAAACGTGGCACGGGAGATACCTGCAACTGTGAGGGAATTCTTGATATGATCTAAGTTCGCATTGAGGTTGAGTTCAGAGGCGGTTTCGGAATAGTTAACTGACTCCTCGTCTGGGACCTTCTCCGTCATTGTTCGACATGTTGCCCGATTGTAACTAGTCTCCCCAAGAACAAATAAGGAGGGGTAGAAACTGGAGCAAAAGAAGCAAACTTATCAGTATTCCCACAATTTTCTTGTGGGCACTTGTACAGGCTTGTACAAGCCTGTACAAGCTCTAAAAGTTGAAAGTCTGCAAGAAAAACAAGCTATGTCCGATTTTCCACAAGTCTTGTTTTCATTTCGCGCGACAAGCTATGACAAGCCCACAAGACAACAGATAAAAAAAACTCAAAAGCCGGGATAATCATATTAAATGCGTATATTATACCCACGGCCCGCCCTCGTCGTCGCCACCCGCCCTTGTCGTCGTCGCCTGCCCTTGTTGTTGCCGACCGCTGATACGCTAGCAGTGCGTATGATGATGAAATCAATCAAAATCAACAACACTACTAAAAGACGTGTACTGAGGTTGCGAGTTGGTGAGTGACCCTTCCTGTAAGGTTGAAGTGGTAATGAAGTGAGTTTTTACGTGCCGCGCGGCGCGCGATAGCGGCAAGCGACAAACGAAATGCGGCGGGCGAGACTAAAGCGTACGCGGGCGAGAACTTACACGGGAGTGTGCGATAACTATGTCGAGAGGCGAGATTCGCGGTTCTAAGACGAAAGATTCCTAATACTGAGGCGCAACGAGAGCTATGAAGAGTGGGGAACGGGGATCCCTGATTTCTTGTTTTTCTGCTATGTACAAAGGGTATTTATACTAAATGCAAGTTCTGAATAGAAAAGGGAAGCATGTAAATTTTATCAGGCGAATTAAATGACCGGAGGCGTGTATGTAAAGTCCAACAAAAGGATTACCGCTTTAGGCACCTTCCGTGATCACGTGACTTCACGGTATTTCTAGAGCGCCGGTGCCGACTAGATGCCGGAGCGGCTTTGTTGATGCGTCCCCGCTGTTGTGAAGCGCCGGCGAGCCTACTAGCTCGGGAATAAAAGATTCAATTGATAAAGTTTCGTAAGGAGCCTCGCGGACTTGAGATTTGGCGACAACGAGGTGACGGCGACGTGATAATGTGCGATAAAATCAGGAAAAGGTCGGGCCGGGCGTAATCTTTATCGGAAATGTTCGGATAACCTCGAAATGAGTTGGGAATGGTTCAGTGACATCCGTGACATGTAACGTCTTCACATGATGGGCCATCCGCGTTAGAGCGAATGCGATAAAATGCGAAAATTCCCAGTTAGCCAGTTAGCGGGCTCATCACCGCCCTTGTTGTCACCGCCCACCATCGTTGTCACGCTCCGTTGTTGCTGCCCTCATTGTTGCTGCCTCTCATTGGTTGTTTAGATTAGTACATAACATAATGAATAAATGGACTTAGCTTTCAATATGATGATGGTGACGTGGCCATGATGAGGTGTTGCCTGCATCGTTAGCGCCAATGCAGTGATGTGGCCGAGACAACAGGAGTGACATGGCTATGAACAATTGTGACGGGTGATGCGCGGTGATGCAGCCACGAATGACGGCGGCAGTGATGAGCGCTGAGCGATGGCGGCAGTGACGCGAATGGCCGTGGTAATGACCAGGTGGTGGTGGTGATGTCGTCGTGGCAATAATAAGACGACGACTAAAAGAGTTGGTTTAGGGCAAGACAAGAAAAACTTAACATAGCAACGAGTTTTTACAATAACAATCGAATACTATCATATTTATTTAGAACTTGCATACTTGTAGGACCTGTAAGGCTTGTGGATACCTGTTGACCTGTGGGACAGGCGAAAAGGCTCGAAAAGTGCCCGAAAGTTTGAAAGTTTTTTGTCGTTTTGCTGATGAAAGAGGTGTCGGTTTAATAGGTAAAGCCATGGCGGTGCTAGTAGTTGTGGAGCAATTTGTGGGGTCTCCAAGAAGCATTTCATTTGGTGCATGATGAGCTGGGGTTGGTGCTCGACGGATGATGGAGACTTCTAGATCTTGATCGAAGCTGGCTGTGAGTGTAGTTTTGGCATCTGCGTTTGCGGGTAGGTTCGCAGTTCCTGGGGAGTCGGCGGACAACGCAAGGGATGTTTTCAATAACGCGACACCGCCTCCTGCAGGATACCTTTCTCAACAGCGGGGCGCATAGCATTGAGGGCGTCGTCATACTGATCCTTCATATGCCCAACCTCAACCCCGCTACTCCTTCCAACCTTAATTACAGTCACACCCCGGCTAAGCTTAGCCAGCCGTTCCCCCAATTTCGTCTTAGTGAATTCGCTCGTGGTAGGATCAGCGTTGATGCTCGTAATCTGCTCGAAACGAGCTTGAATAGAGTCATTTAACCCTTGACCGTTAAGTATGATCGTGTCTTCTGCGGTGAAAGTGATAGATCAAGTCGAACTGAGTACGACTCGAGCTTGATATCCAGCTCATCGGTAAACACCGTGCCTCCAGTCAAAATCGTCAAATCCACATGGCTTAACTTACGATTATCTCCGAACACAGGAGCCTTCGCAGCCGCAACCAACAACTACCCATGAATCTTGTTCAAAATACAGGCAGCCAACGCTTCCCCATAGACATCCTCGGCTATAATGACCAACGGCCGTCTCGCCTGCGCTGAAATATATCCTGTAACAGCGATATCTTCTCGATTAGCCAGATGAGGGTTTCTCCAACTCAACCCTCTGGCTCTTCATGTCCATCGCAAAGTATGGACTGATAAAACCACTATCATCGAACTGCGTGCCTTCTGTAATCACGGTCTCGTCCTTGTGATGATGCGCTCCTTTCTGACTTTCTCCATAGCTTGCGCGATGAGGTCAGTCGTTCTGGGAGATTGTAGCGGCTTGTGCAATCGCGGCTGTGGTGGCTCCCATGGCGTAGATGGCGCTGGCGAGGACGGTGGGTGGTGTTGTACCGTCACCAGCCATCTCGTTGTTCTTCTTAGCGACGTGTGGCAAGGCTGTTTGTGATAGTTAGCAATTATATATATATATAAATGGTGGTATTATACAGACCGAGCACCGAAGTTCTCGAATTTATACGGAGATTGATTTTGCAACACTGACACCATCTGCGCAAAGCGAGGCTGTTGATACTTTGCTGAAAAGAGAGGAGTTGTTGAACGCACGCACCCCGTATAATCATGGGACTGCCATAAGACACTCAGTGATGGTGGTGGTTGTGACGAATTTATTATTTGATGATGCTCTAGGTTGGAGCGTTGTTGCGTTTCATTTCGCCTTCGGGATTGCGCTGTTCCATTCTATACATGTTCACGAATGAAAAGCTACAGTCGCCTGACATGGCGCCCTCTGGCGTGAGCTTGTCAGTTGACTTCAAGACATGGTTCAGGTAGTATCGAGGTTCACTGCGCACAAAATAAGAAGCATTAAACAGATTGTCAGTATTGCCCGGCTTACAAGCACGCAGCAGCAAGAGACAGACCTCAGCACAAAGTATAGCTGATGCAGTGCTCAACTCGTTGAATCGCAGTTTAGCCAGCGCTGTTGCAAGGATGGCGCCTGCAAAGAAACTACCTCCCAAAATAAGCGCCGATAGAGAAACAGGAACGTCAATAACCATACAAGAGTCAAAAAAGAAAAGGAAAAGATGGGAACACACTTCTCAAAGGGTGTTTCACCGCCGCCTTCGCAGCATCCGACTTTGCAGTCGTCGTGTACGCAGACTCAGTGGCATACCATCCGCAAGTACCCTCAACATCCCTCCTCCCTCCTTCGACTTCTCATCCTTCTTCCCACTTGCAGCTCTATCTGGCTCCTCGCCCCCATTAGCCTCATCCAACAACTGCTGCTCAGACGCCAATATCGAGATTTTGCCCAGCACATTTCAGATCTCCTGAAATGTGCTCTGGATATCCGAGACGCCTTTGACGTACTCGCCCAGGATCCAGGATCCAGAGGACCCTGCGGAAGACTTTGCCCGATTTGACCTCCCCAAAGGGACTTCTCGACAACTTCGCTGTTGGCTAAGCATAGGAGGTAGTGATGAAGGCATGAAACGTCATCAGATGCAGAAATTACCGGACGAACGCAACAGCATCTAGAGACGAAGAGTTGTTCCAGTCTCCGAGGTATTCCATTAATGCGCGGACGAAGCTGGCAGCAAATTCCGAGAATTGGATGGCAGTGACATGGATGAACTGAATCAGCAGCTGCCTGTATTCTGATACCTGGACTCATATGAATAGTTAATAAATTGAATAATACACCAAGCGCCTAGAAATGATACCTCATAATCTACTTTTTGCGTCTTCTGCAACTATTTCTGGTAACCTCCTCGACATTCCGACCAGACGTCATGCTCAGGACGATGCTCACTGCCTTCCGGCGAACTTCCATATCAAGAGTGGATTATATGGTCGCCGTCATCAAAAGGAGAGCATCAAAGCACAAAAACTGACCGCGAAAGCACTTGGAGAACGTTCACGTCGAGAATATGCTCGTGTTTCAATCGGAAGGTATCAGTTCCTCGGATTCACAATCGCACATGCTTTGGTCACTGTACGACAGATCAACTAGTTGCAGGTCAGATACGGGATACGACACCATTTACGCGGCCTTTCCCCTTGGGCTTTGGCTTTGTGCCCATCGTAAATGCGAGGTCAGCTCTAGTGGCGGCCCCAACAAAATCGCCATATTGACCTTGATATCTACAAAGATTTTGAATAATTCGCTTTGTCCTAATCAATAGGAGTATCCTTACATTGGTCTGTTGTCAGATCTTGGCTCTTTGGTTACTCGGTGAAGTTGATATGCTCAGCGAAAGAGTTGAGCATTAATTACATCGAAGAGATTCGCTGCGAATGAAGCCATCAGATATACCTCGATTTGGATCGAAAACCCTCGATGCAATGGGCTGAACATTGAGAAGTTCAAGATGAACTTCGCCAAAGAAAGTCAGAAGAAGTTGAAAGGAAGCCAAATTTAAAAGAAAGCGCGTATCGGTTCGCACTGCCAAGACTTCGGAACGGAACGAATCATTTCCGCTCCGACATGGATTCCACGTGGTCGTTGACTTTCGATCATCTGCTTCAATGTCTGTCGTCTCGTCCAGCTCTCTGGCTAGTGGTCGGAACCCTGAATCATCCTATCCCTCCACATCTGATCATGATCAACTCACACCAAGTCCGCCAGTGTATCGGGATAGCAACGACGAATACACCCCCACGCGCAAGTCCACTCACAGCACCAGCTGGACCACGCCCTCTCAGCGTTCACATACGGCCGGCATCTCTTCTGGCGCTCGTGAGGCACTTAATCGGCTTTACAAATCGATCTATGGGGAGGATTCCCTGCGCTGCCTTGTAACGCAATCAAATGAAAGTCTCAACGTACCACACGTTGTCTGGCGTGCAAGCACATCAGATGAGGTGAGCCAAGCCATGGCCTTCCCCGCGAAATGACTATTGAACCATTGCTCTAGTTGACGCTCTACGAATATTGTCTTGGGCTTGATTTGGGGACCTTCCACGTCGATAGCAGAAGAAATCTTTTCTATCGTGCGTCGGCCACTATTTGTTATTAGTGACCCACGCTGATATCAACTCGTAGTTAAATCGGACTGACACACCTCATTTGATGCCGAAAAATGGCTGCTTCTTCCTGATATTGCTATTTTGCGAGACGTCCATGACTTTGTCCAGGGAGTTATCGATGCAAGGAACGATCCTACACGGCCTCAGATCCACACCTTCCGCTCAAAAGTAAGTACTCCGTTAGCTGTCGATCTTTTCTAGATGTGAACACATCTTCCAGTGGTATATGAAAACCAAGACAAAGTACACCCTTCTGCCTCTTCCAGGTCTCGTGCGGGCGCCGTTCTTTCGCCGGATCTTAGACCCTGCCGAGAGCTGGCAGCCTCATTCATCCCCCTACCAAACTCTGCCCCTTCTGGAGTGCCATATCGCACCCCCATTTACCGCCATTAATGCAGGCCCCAAATGCGCAGGGGCTGATCTTGACGCAATCGCGCGAGAATGTTGCCAAGCGACTGAAACTCAGCAAGCACTTAAAGACCGACTCGAGCTCCTATGCGATATGTGGAACCTTTTTGAGAATACCAAGGACAACGCAAAGGATTGGAAAAGGAAAAGAGGGGTAAGAGGAAGAGGGAGCGCGACGATGAGGATATTGAAAGAATTTCGCAATCGAGCCAACGCACCACTCGGTCACAGTCTCGTTCATCGCGTGGTAGTGCAGGACGAAAGTCTGCTCCAGCTCGCCAAGTTGGCAATACAACCAGAGATCAGTGTGGGGGTTTTAGAACCAATGTCGAGCAGACGCAGGCGTCTGGCACACGCAAACGGAAATGGACACGTAGTTCAAGTGGAACCACCCTCAGTGAATACGCAGTGTCACGTCTAGGAAAACGGCAGAAGACTTCTGACTTGAATGGGATGGTCAAACGCTGGGTTGAGTCCGCCTGTGGTTGACGAAGCACGGTCTCTTTGTTTTCCGTCTACAGAATCTACCACACATATATTACTGCATTCCATACCACCTTTCCTTTGTCTAACTTTCGCTCGTCTGCTACCGCTAATTTTGGGTGTACGAACATGTACATTTGACAAGATAGAACGCAAATCATTTTGTTAGAAACGAAGGCCTGCTTATGGTTGAAATACTGATAAAGTGGACGTACAACTGATCTAATGATCAGTCTCGGCAGATCTTTTCCGCTTCTCGCCCTTCCCGCCTTGCTCAGAATAGTATCAAGCAGCGCAGGCGTGATATCGTGTACATCCGCTTGAGTGATTCTAAAGTTCCAATCATCAATCAGCGATGATCTCATTCGAAGAGGAAAGGGAGTTTATTTACAACATTTGTGTTACCGCTGATGAGGAAGATTCGATCCATAGCAATCCTAGGCAAAGCAGATGTAGTCATCTGAACGGATATGTCGAACGAGCAGGGGTAGGACGTACAACAGCTATGCTTTTGCAAGCTGCAACAGTCCAGAAAGCTAGCTCATAGTAGAATCAGGATCAGTTGACGCACAATAGGGAAGGAGACAAGAGCTTACTTCGTTTTACGGATGAAGAAACCGAATAGCATCGACTCATAAGATGGGATATACTGCTCTGTAGTACTAAAACAAACAAACAAGTTATTGGATTTCTCGAAGAAGGGAAGAATAACTAACCTGCGTGGAATTTCCCCGACTAGTAGCAGCAGTTAACGAATAAACCGCGCTATCGTCATCTTCCACGCCTCCAGACCCGCACCTTCACTTTCATGATTCATCACGCCAGTTTGTCAGTGCGCCAATATATCTGTTGATGAGCTTGGTGGGATGGAAAATCGAAGCCGAATAAATTCGCGCGTGGTCGTCAAGATGATATATTTTGGGGTCTGGTGGCGTGGTGAAGGCGGTTAGAATGAGTAATCATATTGGCTCGTAAGAAGCAAAGAAACACCTACAATACGGTATTCGCGGGAGAAGTAGGTAAAGGCGTGGATTGATTTTGTGCGCTATGTTAGCCATGCTGATGGTGTTGCTGAAGCTGGTACTGTCCTGCACACGCGGAAACGAAAACATCTTGTTCTGAGAAGGCACAAACGTGAGTAGACATTTGATGCGGTAGGCATAGAAGAGAGACGTACAATGATTTATTCCGACTTGAGTTTGTACGGTTCGCTCTGGAGCCTTCTGGGCTGAGTCGTCCACCATTTATGAACACGCGATTTGAGCTTTTGAGTCTTTGATAAAGATCTGTTAAAAGTGATCAGTCGCTGGGATATATAGTAACGTGCTATATTACCCACGTTAATACTTTCCCCCAACACCATGGCATGCCCCCCGCAGGCACGGTCTGCGATTTGTTTAGTCCAACCTCGACTTCTTGTTGGTTAAGTTAATATGTTCGAGCAACGAAACTGTGTTGAGGGTAAAGATAGAGGGCTGGGAATATGGCCAGCATAGTGTGGTCGCTGGTGGAGATAGTGGATCACCTGCAGCCGAAGCAATGTAGTCCAAATTGTCGGAGCTTCCAATGTTCACAGAAACGTACTTAAAAAAATAAATTGCATTCCTCGTCTCCTCGCCTATAGCAAATCAA
This sequence comes from Piloderma croceum F 1598, assembly GCA_000827315.1. Classification (NCBI taxonomy): domain Eukaryota; kingdom Fungi; phylum Basidiomycota; class Agaricomycetes; order Atheliales; family Atheliaceae; genus Piloderma; species Piloderma croceum. Next base: position 114,624 of record KN833068.1, on the reverse strand, counting down.
TGCCCGATCCTAATGGCCTGTCCCTAATACGAGACAACAGGTGGTGAAAACCGAGACTGCGTTCAAGTCCGTCGGCACGACAATACGAAGACTGCGAATAGTCGCTCTATGTTTTTCGATAATTACGTCCTGAAGATTTGTTATAGATACACCATGAATTGGAGAAATGAATGATTACATACCTTTAAAACCGGCACAACTGCCCTAGAACCAATGAGCGGAGCAGACAACCGGAAATTGAATGTATGAAGTAACCAGAACGTGACTTGGGCGTCTAAAGCCGGAAACATGCTTTGCACACGCGTTAACGTTCATGGGTACAGACGGTCGTTGCTGTCATGCCATTGGATTTACGTCGTTTCCTTCACTTGCTTGCTCGGTTTTTCATGTCTATTCCACCAGCACCACACATCCCTGCCCTCTTTCCTACTGTGATTCAACGATCGCACATAGTCGATTGGAGTGCCAGCATCCGTGCCCTCCCCGATGCCCTTCTCTGTCTTGTAGAGAGCATCGAATTCATGAAGTCGACACAGTCTATGCAACATGAGTATCTACTCATACGAGTCCGCCATCCTAGATCCGCACGGCTGGCCGTGTTCATGGTCGATCGCTGCCCTTCTTCGAAATTACCAATTGGGCGCCTCATCCCATCTCAGTCCGGTGGATCCTCCTCTCCCCCGCCAGTCGCATCAGACAATGTTACCATCTCTGCTGGCGATGATGAGCGCAAGATTACGGTCGACAAACATGGAACATCCGAAATACTCAGCACTTTAACATTCCCCAGCCTTCGCCCTTCCGTCCTTGACCTCTCCACTTTGTTGGAAGTCGTCAACTCTCATGCACCGTTTTACACCCTCGACGAATACCAGTGCTACTGGTTCGCAGGGGCTACATTCGACGTCATCAAGCTTGAATTTGAAGCTACCGAGACCCGCAACACCACGGGGAAGTTAGAACGTGCTAGCTTTCGGGGGTATTCCTTAAAGAAAGAGGACACCACTCCCGCCCTCAGGAAAGAATTCACGGCAAAGAATGCGCTGTATGCGTCACAACGCAAAGAAAGCCAGAGAGCCCATGAGGCACCCATAGTAGCTGTAAGTGACGGTCGTTTTGAATGTTGTTCTTCCCGCTAACTATTGATGATATAGGCTCAGGTTAGGGCAGACGAGGCGGAGAGGGAACTAGTGGCGGCAAATGATAGGGCCCGAACAGAGGCGGCGAAACGAGTAGAGGCAGAGAGGGAACGAGCAGAGGCAGAGAGGGAACGAGCAGAGGCAGAGAGGGAACGAGCAGAGGCAGAGAGGGAACGAGCAGAGGCAGAGAGGGAACGAGCAGTGGCGAATGATAGGGCCCGATCAGAGGCGGAGAAGCGAGCAGAGGCAGAGAGAGAACGAGCAGAGGCGCAAAGGGAACGAGCGGAGGCAAATGACAGGGCAATGAGGCTCGAGGCACAGATGTTGGAACTGCAGCAAAGGCTTCGGGTTGGGATAGTGCATAGTGATGAATGATTGGTACGCACCCGGTGCATCTTTTAATCCCCACTAGCATACTAATATATTCTTGAACTGTTGTTGGCCAATCAGAAATACTTGTGATAACAGACTAGTGACGTTCGCCTACATACATTTGTTACTCCTACTCTTTGTCTCCGCTCTCTCATTATGCCATGCCAAATACTATTCAGTCTTTCATGACATGCTCGGCATCTCCATATTGACAACTCAGTTCTCATATTGCCGTCCGACAGTTTCACTTGCTGTCTCGGTGATTTGTATGCAATTGCGTGGAATACCATAGTACCAACATTAGGCAGAATCCAAGTTTGCATACAGCTTTCATTCGACTGAGTGCGACGTCTAGTTCAGATGAGAATAGGTAGGTATTAGGAACCTGTGGTTAATACCATGAATACTATTGTTCTTTGTGCGGGCACTGAGCAAGGTGGGTAAGTACGAACAAACTTGAAGGCAGGCACAGGGGGTTGAAACAAGGTATAAATATCGCGGGGCGGCCGAGGCCACCTGATCGGATGGCAGGTTTGATGTTGGAGAGTGTGAAGTATCTGTCTTGCAATTATTAGTGGGAGAATATGTTTATTCTGTCCGAAATTCAAGGTCAATACGGTTCTCGAGCACCCTGTGGCCACCAACCATCACTATCTTGCTCGACATGTCAGCCAACTATGTCCCAACTTGCCTATTCAAGTGACCGAACCTATCCATTTGTTTAATAGAGTGCGGCTCCAACCTTCATAACTGATCCGCCATCCACCATCCGTCAAAAAGGCGGACAGAGTAAGGGAGTCAACTACGCCGACAAAATGAGTAGGTGCTTGATCTCCACGGCTTGTCGGCCCCGTCCAACCTGCTGAGCGACGTACTCGATCTCAACGACTCCACCATACGCAACATAGATTTTGTTTGAGGCAAGTGTAGTACAGAGTGGCGAGGTGGGAACAGATTGTTGGATCAGAAGAGAGTTCTATACATGATATAACAATTAGATGGAGAAGCGATAGGAAAGATGAGAAAAAGGAACATGCCATCCTTGTAGTCCCTCGGCGGTGTTTCGAAGCTCGTTACGTCCTACAGCTGTCATAAACATAATCCAGTTTGCTTCATATAACGTCCTCAACTATCAAATGGCAACCTAAAAGATAAAAGTAACCGCAAATTAAAACGGGAGACATAAAGGGACCAAATTCAATATAATCTTACAGGCTTACAGCAACATATATTTCAGTGCCCCCTTCGCGTCGTCCGGCCCACCGAGATTTTCGAACGTCTTGAAGAAATACGAATACGCAGTTGTGCAAACTTAATCTCCAGAGTACAAGACACCGATTGGAGGTCGAGTTGGGTTTAAAGGTTGGAACTCGGGAGGGGTAAGTCGGGTTGGTGACCGTTCGGGAGGACGTAAAGGTTGCCTGCAAGTGACATGAAAATGACGTGCATTACTTCAGAAATTAGGCCAGAAAGAGAGAACGAGGAGCACTGAGACGTACCTTCGCCTTAGCAAGATTCTCAATTCCGCGATATAAATGACTCTTGAGGTGTCTTCGTGTGAATCATCTTGTCGTCTAGATACACGAGTTCAATGAGGAGTGCGTCGATAAGTGCGAGGGCTGGTTTGTATTGGGGTGTTTCTAGCTGTCTATGAGGTATGTCAATACGAAGTAAAACAGTATTAAATAGGAAAGAACGCAATTAACGAAGTCCGAAAAGAAGGTTGTAGGATGGGAGCACTCACAAGCCCACGAGCTCGTCTCCAAGCTATGTTTCCGGAATATCCGCTCTTCCCGTTTTGCCCAGTCAGTGTTATCGACAAACACATTAAGTTTTGTTTGCTATCGGGTTAAGGGATGAAGCAGTCCAGGAGGGGACTATACGTCTACGTCTAAGGTATACTACTTCTCGGAACTGGCCCCCAGTTCTGCGTTTCTGCGTTAGGCTAAGTGAGAAAACTAAGTCGCCAGCCATTCCTGCACTAAGCCTCCTTCCAGGAAACGCTTCACGTATTTCCACACAACAGTACCGAACTATCCCTGCTCATAGTTCTTGACACAAGTTCGTTGCCAAGTATCTTGAACGCCTCCTTCCACACCTCTGTCTCTATTTCGAACTGCCGTGCTTCCTTCCTCAAGATCCCGTTTTCCATCAGAGCCCATCAACCACTCCATCACAGTACCAACATCCCCCAATCCGGCCTTCTTCGCTCGATCGGCCAAGGCGAGCTCCACTCGGGATAAGGCAGTTCTCCTGTTGAAGGTTGGTAAGTTGGCTCAGAGTCATAAGTCGGTAAAATAGATTCGGTGAACGGGGACATGAAAGAGATGGGCGTGAAGAACGAACTTGGCGATAGAGGTGGAGAGGAGGCAGATGGGGACCCAATGTTGGAGATGACGGTTGATGATTGTGGGAGGAAAGAGGAGGTGATCGGATGCGGGTAATGACGGTGAAGAATGCGTAATATTGAAGTGAAAGCTAGGAAACTGAAAGTCAGAATTGGACAGGAACCAACGAGAAATGTGACACGATGAATACACCGGAATCCAAACTGAATAATACAGTTCGGATCGCCTCGCGATGTAACATCGCAGTGTGGGAAATAGAAAAGAAACATACCATTATCGTTGCATAAGTCAATTATCAGCCATTCGCAGTCATCTTCCCTCCCCCTCCTTGTTTTAACCTGCTTGTCCTTCTTGTATCCTTCTTGGGGCCGCTCGGCCACCCCCCACTCTCTCCTTGTATTGTCTGCAACTTTCCTCTTTCGAGTTGCCTCCTCGGTGTCCTCATCCTTGTCGCGCTCACTGGCGCTAACATCCGCGCTCGACGCACCAGTGTCCTTACTGCCAGCGCCAGTACCCCGCACTCCGCCGCCTAAATCCCTATCCCAGCGTTTATAAACGCCCCTGATCAACTTTCCTCCATCACCCTGGCGTGACTCATCATCTACCGGGGAAGTTGACCTGGAACTGTTTAACGTTGTGCGGGTATGTAATCTGACGGAAGATGAGATGCTGGAAGTGGCGGCTAATGCCAGAGTGTGTGGACGAGAATCGGAAGGTATTGGATTTACTGGAGGGTAGTCAAAATGCGAGGTAGGTGGCTGAGATGAAGAAGTTGGCCGGTGACATCGTCTCTGAATTGGCTGACGACGAGGGTGTTCTCCGTTTCTGGTTTGGGTTGCGATGTAGAACATAAAGGTGAGGTGCGGTTCTTGGTGCATACGATGCGTTGGCTGGCTACGAGGATGGTGCGCTGGCAAGGTGCTCGGCGCCAAGGAAGACTATGAACGAAGTTAGCGGGACGCGATGTAATGGGTCTGGGTCCTGTGAGGGTAAAACATTAGCATACACGAATGAGAAACCCGTCAAGTAAAACGCAAACGCACCTGCCGATACATGCCCCAACAGCAAGCGCATACGCTCAATGCTCTTCATCGGCGTGTAGTACTTGACCAGGCTCGAGACATCATCATCGACCGCTATGGCTTCAGGCTGTCCGAGCTTCGACTTGGCGGACATCAGAACTTGTCCGAGAGGCAGGCAGCACTTCGGTCACTGCTGAAATTGGTGCGCGAAAAACTAGTACCAGAGGACTCTGATATTCTTTCGGACGATGCGCTCAAGATGATATTCGATGGCGGCAAATATACTATCCGCAATGCAGGCAACGAAGTAGCACACCAGGCGTTGACATCGGATATCAGTCTCGCTGTGTTGGAAGGGGGTTTGACGCAGAAGCAATCGGACATTCTTGCTAGCATTTACCGGTTCACTCATAACAAGGAACCACAGTTGCAGTAACGTCTCGTTTCATCATTGTACATAGGCATCGGAAGGCGGAACTTCGTCCTGAGACTAAGTAATACTGTTACAAGCGGGCGAGAGGATTTCCAGAAATAGATCACTGGTGGTTAGCCTATAGCTAACTAATGCAAACATGATGCAACCATTGCCAGTGACGGTTTTCGCTTGCTAAGAACGCCAACGAGACTATAAGCCACAACGCAGTCACGTGGCACATGCACTGTAGTAACCGACCTTCCAGAACGATGCCCACACACCTTGTGCCAACTAGCACCTTGCACCAGTATTCGCTTCAAAAACAGCAGGCGAAGGGTGAATGTATGGTTAACATGGGTATAATAAATGCGCTAACCTGCGGGAGCATGAGACAGAAGAGGAATGGGAGAGGTAGATGGGGGCAGTCAAATCGTAGCAATTGGTTCCTGGGTATGAAACCCCTCATTCAACAAGCTATAGCTAAGATCAAGAATGCGGATCTTGGACGGATCCGGCTTGTCATGTTCTGCGTGAGCGTACTAGGAAAGGTTTTCAGCTATATTCTTCGGAACCCACTGCAGAGTCGTACTTGAACAGTCAGGTATCTTATTATCTAATGCCATTTGTATTTCCTGGTTACTGAATAAACACTGTAGAATTACTCAGAACTTTTCTCGAACCAGATTACGCCGTTATCTAATGTCCTCAGTTGACTCAGAACTGACTTCGCATACAGGGTTCGTCCACGATACTCAAACGATACTAGAACATCTATCGAGAAACTATACACAAGACGTTCGAAGGTAATTTGATGATGAAGCCAATCAGTAGGTTCTTTTATTTCTCGTCTATCATCAAGGCTGACTTTCGGGCCAAGAAATTGCGGCACCTTCGTAACAACGTCAACGTCATCAAGAAATGGCGTCGCCAGAGAAAAACTCCGAGGCCCAGGTCGGGTGGCGGTCCAAATGTGAGCTATTCATTTGGTTACGTTACATGTAAGTTAATGTAACTCATTTTTGCGATCGGCAAATGACCGATGCTCATGGTGATACCATTCAGACCATCACGAGTGCGTAACCAAGGTTCTCTGAGAGCTTTTCTCTTACCAGATACAACTGATATGCCCTTCTCACATCTACCAACTATGAACAGTAGGTGTTCAACAGCAAGTCCGATCAAACGCGTACATCTTGGCGCCCTAAAATATGTACCGCACACCATCATGAAGTTGCTCGAAAACATTCCGTACCCTCGGGAGCAGGTTCGAGAGGTTCCTGTCGTACCATATCACTGGCGCTATCACTTTCGTGAACGAAATTCCTCGAGCCTGTCTATCATGCTCAATGAGTACAATGTGGCCTGCAATGCGGCGGGAGAAGTTGGGGGAGAAGCGGCATTTTAAGCGTATGCGATTCCCTCCGTTCGATGACGAGAACCCCCTCTAGATTACGGAGACAACGTCTTGGTTGTCGATCCTCTCAAAGCCATTCAATTGGATTTTGACTCAGACGAAGATGCTGCCATCCTTAGTTTTATGACCCCCAGCCGCTGATCAACACTTCTTCTGTCAATGGCTCCTCGTACAAGTATTGGTCGCTTTCACTTCTCGTCATGGCCAAACTCTATCGATTTTTCCGCACACTTCTTTCCGACCAGCCTGACTATAATGCCAGTTATCTGTTCGAAAAAGCGCCTTCTTTGCCGCCAAAGCCCTACTGACCTTATTGTGGCGCGCCGATACCCGAGTACCATCCAACCGTCTACCCGATCTAACAGTATTATATGTTGGACATATGCTCGGATCCGCGATTGAATACCGCTAGACTACAGCTGCAGAGTCAGCTTGAAAATGTGCCAGTGGAGGCGCAGTGCCAATTTCTGATGATCATGGGTACACAAGGTGCGTGTGTCGCAGCAGCGAACGGCGATTGCAGTGGCGAGGCCTGATCTGGAAAGGACAGCTGTTCCCACTGGTAGGTTGGGGTGGGGGACAAGTAGGCTGAGGAGTTGGTTGGTTTACGACGCGTATGTATCTCCCCTTTGCGTGTGTTTCCTTTTTTATTCGGATTATTGGCTTATTTATGGTTTGTTCTTAGAGGGCGGAAGAACAGAGTACAGCGATGTAGGCGCTTTAGACAGAACCTGACGACTTATGAAGAGATAAAGAATGCAATAGTCGACGCACAAAGGTGGATGGTGAGGAGTTGATATTGTTCACGGAGAGGCTTAAGGGACTTGAGATCGAGCGGACGTCTGGTCCTGGACTCCTAAAGGGGTACGTTCACGTTCTTGTGCATGCCCGCAGATCTGGATCTATGGGATTCTACATGGGGACATGGGTGCATTGACCTTGCGACAAAAAATCCCAACAACTTACTGATAAAGATTTTGTTCAATTTCAGGACACACAACCTTACACTCGCTTGTACAAGAAACGCCAATCAATTCGATGAGAGCCGTCTCCCTCCCTCGGCTTTTCGAAAGACTTGTGGATACCGCCACCAACTGTCACAGATCGATGGGCACACTGTACGCCGAATTTCGGACAATACTTACAGGGATGCTCAAATCTTATCGCTCAGATGGGGACAGGCCGTTCATCGTAAAGCGTCCACTTGACCGATCAATTCGAGAAGGTGGAAAAGTTCGCCCGCCAATGAAGTCGATGATGGAATCACACGCAAATGCATGTGATCCCCCGACAGAGTTAGAGAGTAAGGACACTGGATAGGAACTAGACTATCAATCAGTGCGTCATTCCAACCCAATTAACAATCATGACCGATTCTAACTATAATATGATCACAGATTCGTCATGTTTTCACGCCCCTTGACCCATTTCCAAACCTCGGTCCTCAAACGGTCCACAAACCCCACCTACCTACCCACATCCGCAATGTTCGATTTCCCTATCTACCTCTCCCTTGCCGTTGGCTATGCAGCTTAAAGACAGCTGCAATCCGACCACCGCCGGTGGGAGTCTTATATTCCCAATCGTATCGCTCTCGCCGCCGTTGTCTCTGTCTTCTTCCCCCGGCAGACAGGCTTCAGTAATCGGCGCACAGCGGCTTCAAGCACTGGGCTCAGGAGCGATACCGTGCCTCCTCCCCCTTCCCCTTTGGATCCCACACCCCCACTGCGCATACCCAGACAGGACCCATCATTGGCCACCGGCGGAAAGTCACCCGTATCATCGTCATCGCCAACAGCGATTTCCATGCCTCCTCCACGATGGAACCAATTGGTTGTTTGGGAATCATCCAATCCTTCACCTCTTCCTCCTTCGTCTGTTCCCCCACCAACGGCGATTCCACGCGCCAATCACAGCACAACGATGCATGATTCATCGTTACACCAGACCTGGAACAACATCCAGCGGAAAGGCTCGGTTGGGACCATTTCGTCGCAGGATAGTGACCTGCGTGCAGCCTCGCCCCTCCTGAATGGCTCGGGCGTCACTCACTGTCCCTACCCACGCTACGGGAGAAGAACATACAGATCCCGCGCCCGGAGGGGACGTCGTTCAATAGCGGAAGCGAGCATGGTAGCGAGATACGGTACGTGGACGGGAAGGTACGCCGTTTTGGACCTGGCGGAGGACTCCTGATTTTTTTTTTTCTGGCGGCGCCCTGCACCGCCGGAGCACCACAATATAATGTACCGCTACTGGACCCTACCCCGGCAACAATGTAATGAGGTCCGTGGGCTCACCCCGATACTTAATCAATGATTCTTACAGCTACGGCTGCATCAGACTGATCTATCGGATCCGCTGCCTTGGGTGGACTTATCCTGGTCAAACTGATGTCTGTCATTTGAAATTACCTTTGAATTCGATAGATTTCATTTATCTTGCATGTGGGATGGCATTTACCTATCCTCATCAAAACCTGTGATTTGAAATTACTTTCTAATTCGACAGATTTCGTGTAAGCACGTGATGATATCCAAACCAGTTGTTCCATTAAGAACCCATTTGTTCCGTGGCGGCACCATTACTGTAATTCAATCAACGAGTCGATCAGTGCTCATTTGAAATTTCTCCGAGCGTCACCCGATTTTGAGCACGGAGCTAGTCGCCACCCGTTGCCAGAAGAATGGCCCGCACCGATTCTCCACAATCCCAAATTCTGATCAGAATCACAACAATTATAGCATTTCCCAAGAATCCGTCACAAAATTTCCCCGCTCACTAGCGCCCGCCGCCGTTCCAATTCCACAACGGTCCATAGTAAGTCCCGTTATTCCAGCTATATCGCGGTCATAATCAATAATTTCAGGCTTATAATGCGGATTCAAGGGTCACAAAACTTGCAGTTTCGTTCCTGTGTAATTTAAGGCCTGGTTTAGTTTCCGTTGCTGTATAAATCTTAGCGGGAGTGAGTCAGTAATTCATGTCCCATCTCAGAATGCCCCTGAGTAAGTAGTGGCCTTGTTCCTGGAATCAAGAATTGACTACACTAACTGGAATCCGCCTCTGTCGTGCGTCTTTCTTATTCCTCACTCCGAACTAGAGCTTAGTAGGTATCGCAGCAGTGGCTTGTTTTCGATTTAGAATTTTTCACTTCTTGGCGCCTTGTGGCTGTCACGTTCAGTCAGATGGTGAATTTCACTCGATGTGTATGACTCATAGAACTATTAAGAAACAACTTACGATTATTCGCTGTTCCAATTCAAATGTGTGTTCACATATTCTGGAATTGTGGCCACCGAATAAATTTTCTTTCAAGTTCTAGAGATTTTAAATGGAGGTCTTTTATGGCCGTGATCCGTAACAGAACTTGGGGTCGAATCTAAGTGTAACAGTACCCCTGGCAAGCGGATGACCGGCATAACCCAATACTTTGGGTTGCCTAGTGATTGGATGAACTGAAATTTCTGCTGGTTCGTTTTACCCGGCTTGGTGCCGGAGAAGTGATAACAGCCTTAACTCTCCAATTCAAAGTCTCTCTACATCATTGACCTCTACTTCGTAATGGAAAAATTGCGATATCTTCGTCGTCTCCTTCAGAATCTCTCACCAAACACGGGACTTCCTCTGACCGCCGCCAAGGATTCAATTTACACCGCAAAAAGCTTTTCCCCTCAAACCCTGAATGTTATCTCAGGCACTGGCAAGCAGGAGACTGTCAAAGACGCTTTTGTTCGGAGAATACGTGAGACTATGGGAATGCAGGATACAGAACCGGTCTTTAGGGAGAGAGGCCCAGGTCTCATCCGAGTAGTAATCGCTTTGGAAACCCTCCTCAAATTATTCCCGAATGATGTTGATGTTGACAATATAATCGATGCGCTCTTGGAAACGGCTAAAAGACATTATTTGGATGCAAATGACCCAGTGAGCTTCATTTGCTGCTTGTGTATTCATTAATGTTGAATGGTGGCTGTGTAGCTGCCACCGGATGTTTCGTCCCCACTTGAAGTCGCTTCTACGGCCCAGGTCCCCTCCCTCACAGTTGACGCCTCTTTTCACGGACAGGATCCACGCAGAGAAACAAGTCATAGAAGAAATGTCTTACCAGCATCTGCATCTGATCCTGCTGACGCAGACACAGTTATGCATAAACTACCTGCTGATTTCCTCAACGGCGCCGGTCACCACCCTGAATTTCACAACAATGATCTTGCTGTTTTCAAGACACAAGGAAATGCATCCACTAAACGGTCACACGAAGATAATGTCGATATCGTGAAACCGGCCAAAATAGTCAGGTTAAATCAGACAAGTAAGTCTTCCATGCTCAACAAGCCGATTGATCCTCACAATGCGTTATCAGCACCATCATCTAATACAAAATCAAGGTGCGTCATACTAGTAGTCCACGAAGTTTTATGGCTGACATGGAACACAGCATTGAAGCAAACATGATTGGGGAGAACACGCATCGCCAAACCAAAGCTAAGGTGGTCTTTGATGGGGTTGAGTTGACGACCTTACATAGATTCTCTCTACGACATAAGCGGTATAAACGTCCCATTCCACCTCCAAGACCGAAGATGTTACAGTCCTGCGAAATGGAGGACGGGTACGGAGCCGATGAAGATATGGACGAATGCGATGATGACGATGATGACGATGACGATGCCACCGGGTCTTTCTACCTTCCATCCGATTCAGAGAACCAAATTGATGGTGGTGAAAACTCTGCCAGGAGAAACGTTTCTGATGTACGCGGAATCGCGAAGCAGAGGAAGAATGTTACCTCTAAACTCTCGCGAGAGAAACGGCGTGTAACTTCCGGTAAGACGTATGCACCGCGATCAGGAGGGCAGGAGGTTGGTGATGAACCTGTCTTTAAGTCTGCTTGCAAAAGCCAACACCACCACATCGACGAGGATTCTGCAGGGGCCTTATCTGCCCCTTGTGTAGATGCTTGCTGCCTCATGGAATTATTCGGCATGTATTATTGTCGTCTTGGTATCGTTTGCCGACGTTGTCAGTGCCTTATTCCCCCCAATCAACTGGAGCGACATATACACAAGTCCCATGCACGTACCGCTGGTACTTGCCGCATGGCCGATTACAAATTCGTGGCAACACACATCTTGGAGACTCATAACCTCACAGTATCTGATCCTGATCCCGTTTTGGAATCTTCGGAGCTGTTGGAGCCTGTCGGCGGGCTAGAGACTCCCCGGAAGGCGTATAAATGCCCTTACTGCCCAAACAAATGGATCGTGGAACATACTGGACCGACTAATACCTATATCAATCAGGTGGCAATGGTGCGCCACCACGTACGCAGCATGCATGGTGAAGAGAATATACCATCCGAATTCATTTCGCGCTATGTGCTGAGACCATATCGTCGATACAGCGAGTTGCGTGATAGAGTGTTGGTGCTTACCGACGGTTGGACACCCACCGCTGAGACTAATCTTAGCGTCCCGGAGTGTCGGGTCAAACGTGTATATCGTCGACAGCCACACTCAGATCCTGGAGCTAAGTTCTTGGAGGATTTGGGTTGGCCGCAATATGTCGGCAGCTTGAACGCCTCTAATAAGCGGCTTCGTCAGCTGGTACAACATCCCAGTCAAGCATTTGCTAAATCACGCAAATCCAAAGCGGCGCGGCATTTAGAGCTAGGTCTCTGCGCGATATATAATATCTTACTCCAATATTTTTTCGAAGCAAACACTTTCGCCGGTCCACGGTATTCGCAAATCCGCCGAGCTTTTGTTCATAAGTAAGCCCCAGTTTTTGAGCAGTACTATTTTCGTACAGCTAACTTCTTCCAAGTACCCGTGCGCATTACAGAGAGCGAGAGAACTATAAAACTTATCGGTGGCCTGTAATGGAAACCGTCAGCATGCTGTTGCGGTTTTGGCATGCCAAATCAAACTCTAAACGGTGGGCTTCGGCGAGATTAGGGAGTTTCTCTATCATTGCCACACACCAACAGGGGAAAGCCACGAGTGACCTTTATCGGTACCTTGTAGAAACCAAGGGTGTCCCACAGCCAGGTCCCCTTTTGCGGTATCTCCATTGTCTACTTGATATGCTCGTTCGAACCAAGAATTCGGTAGAAGATTGTATAGCATGTCCTACGGATCAAGCGGCATGCCTTTCTTCACTACGACCCCATGGGCATTTCCGGATGGCTAATGTATTTACCAGCTGGTGTGCGATGCTCCAACACTGCATGTTTGACATTAGTGCGCATATTGTACGCTTGGAATTTGGTGGTCATGACCATTATACTTTCCTTGAAAGTGAAGAGGGAGGCCGCCCAGATATCCATACCAAAGATGTCCACCGGGAGGTCAATGAGGATTTACATTCTGCTGGAGCCTCAAACTCTGGTGTTGGTGAAATGTCAAGTTCCGAGGACGAACAGTCCGATTTGACAGTTCACAGCAGGAGTAATAGCGAACCAAGCGACAGTTGTGACGACGTTGATGAGAGTGACAGTAGCGACATCAGCGATGACGATTCGATGGGGGGAGGCAAAGAAGATCGGATATCTGCCTCAGACGGTGAGTGCGCTTGACATCCAAGAGCAAGTTTAATTCTAACTGCAACTAGTTGCAGGCACATTTATGGATGTCCTAAGTGGCAAAATACCAAGCACAGCAGGGGATAGTTCCGACAATGTCCCAAGTGTATTGCAGTAAGCCTCGTTACATTCAGTACTCCTGTGTTGTTTCCACTACTGAATATGACTAACTTACAAGACTGGCGAGCGAAATTCAAAAACGTTGGTTGGTACCCAAAGCAACAGATCACCCAGGCTATTCAACCCCGTATGACCACATGAAATTAGCGTGGTGGATTGCCCGTCCAGTGGCAATTGACGAAAAAACCGATTCAGGCTTTTATTTCCCTCCTGATGGACAATCATTTGATACCAGGGACGGTAATAATCAATTCCACAGCATCCAGTTTACCACTCTGGGGGAACTATTCGTGAAGATCGCAAATGATGCAAAGGTGCTGATTGAGCAGTCTCTGCCAGCCGGCTGCGAAGGCATCCTTCAGACATTCGATATCGCGAGATTCAAGGACAACCTTTCCGACCGTCGCTCCATATTTGAACAGGAATCGAACAAACAGTGGCTTGAACCTATCAAAGAAACCGTCCGCAACCATCTTTTTGCCCCCGGAGAACGTCGTCACTCAATAATATCGCATGATGGAAAATTCAACTGTGAGGCTGCTAGAAAGTGGACTTCATACGAGAACAAGATCCAATCCCATGTGCTGACGCACTTCGTTCTAACATGTGGAGTCGCTCCTCGGGAGTGGCAGATCAAAAATCTGCTATTTGACTCGGTCGGAATCATGTGGCGCAACATGTATATATTGGATGGCACATTGTGCTTCGGCAATCCGGAGGCAAAACAGGTCGGTCAATACGTGGCGGAATGCCTGTGGGCATGCACTGAGATGGTCGCACCACTCTGTCTTTTCGAGCTGGGTGTTATGAGGCCTCTTGTTACCGAAGTCTTAGGCATGCTACACGTAGATGTGCAATATCGCGACACCCATATATTTACTCACACCTACCCAAAAGCCAGAAAGGCGGATGCGTTCCTCTTTAACGGCAGTGATGTCAACTTGGCTGTCCAAAAGTTGACGAGCACCCTGCCCATTAAATTGACTTGCGGGTACCTCCGCCGATTTACCACGACTTTGATTGCTCAACTTCTCCCGGAGCTTCTTGACGAGAGAGAGCCCGAGCTGAAGCCATCGCTTGTGGACAACCAAGGTCAACACAAAAAAGGGACCGGGCAAACACATTACATTCATTCACTGAACGTGCCTGGAGCTCTTCAGATGTCACTCAGAAAGGCCAGGAGGTATATTTCGCTCTCTCAAATATATCAAGCTATTTTCCGTCTTTCCCGAGTTGGCGAGGAATGGGAAGAGCTTCTCTCCAAGTCTCATATTTTTCAGCAGAGGAAACACGAATACCTAGCTTTCAAAGAAGCGCAGAGTCTTGTCTGCATTTACTATGGAATTGGAGGTCGAGACTGCAGGCAGATCCAACAAACCGTCCGTGACGTCTTGGACCGACAACCTTATCTCATCGAGCATGAGGTACGCGAGGCGCCTTTGTATTACCAATACAGGGCTATCTGACTGATATCTGCAGGATTCTGTTGGTGACGAGGTTTTGATCCAGGTTATGCGCACTTTGTTATTTGGAGAAGGCAAAGCAAGAGCCCTGAGCGCACCTCCTCCATTTGGGTATCTTGTAGCCGATGTGGCCAACGCTGCGACAAACGTAAGAAACTTATTATGTAGAGTGAAGTCTCCGTTTTACCCCAGGCTGACTGATATTGTCAGATTATCGTGGCGACAAAAGAGTGGCAATCAGGCTTCTATAATAGCTTGTCCGATTTGGGAGATGCTGGTGCACGTCTTCATGTCGATGAAATCAGGGCAAGCGTGACGAAAACCTTGGGAAGAATTCACAGGGAGAACATGGAAGCCTGGGCAAAGTTCAGCCACATAGTACATTCTCCCTCTTCGCAGAGTTGACTGTTAGTAGCATCCTTTGTGGTACTGAATGAAGAATATTTAATTGCACTGAAATGTACGATCAGAAGCACAGTGCTGATGATTACTCAGAACTGTTGCTGTGTTTTATGTAACGTACTCGGTTCATATCAGCGATCGAATTATCGACTCGTCACTGTTCAACACAGCGATGGGCCGGAATAAGGGGCTTAATACACGATAGACATGCTGGAAAGGCTCCGAATCGGAATCCCGGGTACAGCAATGTCCCAGGGTCATCACCTTTGAACCCGTCATGTGCTATTACAGCGGTCTCATCGTCACCACTCGTCTCAGCACGCACCTTGTCGTCGCAACCAAACACTTCCTTCACCATTGCATCGCCACCTCCATTCTCAGCTCTAAGTGCTAGCCTGTCCTCATCTCATAGACGCATTTCATCACCACCGCCATCAAATAAGTTCCCCCGCCCGTCCACCATCTGAATCTTGGTCACTTACAGATAGACGGTCGGCAGCGCAGAGGATTTTCTCTGAGGAAGATGATAAGATAAAAGCAGCCGGAAGGCATCGCAGAAGGCAAAACCCTATGGCGAACCTCTTCGTGATATTTTTCCCATCGAGATTTCTTGCGGGGGAGATGACGAAAGGAGTCAAGAGTCGAGGAGGAAGAGGAAGGGAAAGGCTCGTGCTGTCCCCGTTAGCGACAATGCTGCTATTGAGATTTCTTCTGGAGAAGACAACGGAGTGGGTTGCGAGCGAAGGAAGAAAGGAAAGGAACGCAGGAGTTCTCCCATAGAGATATCTTCATCCAGCAATATTTAAGGGAGAGGCGAGGGTATTAGGAGTGTCGGAAACATGTCTATCAGCTCTTCCAACATCATGATCTTACTTTGGTGATAAATAGATACATGAATAACCGCCAATGGCACTGACGGCAGAAACTTGTACCTGTGCCTGCATAACCTGTTTTCTGTACGGTAGATGGCCGTAACCGTATATGGGTGGCCAACCCTACCAGGACCAGGGCGACCAGATCGATCAGAGTAAGAATGCCCCAGCCGGGCAGAATGTGGCGCCGGGAGATTAGAACTTGTGAAAACAAATCTTAACTCGATTAAATAATCTCCTGACAGGGTCCATGTCAATAAAAAGTGGGAGCCCGCGGAAGCGGACTCCGGATTTCCGCTACCCAACTTCGATTGATGCGGCAGAGGCCTTGTGTTTATGCTGTAAAGTATATCTGACAAGCTTCTGGCATTTGCCGAATATTTCTAGCTCCGCTTCAGAAACGACACTTAATCCCACGTTCTGATCAGCAACGACACCCTTCCTTCAGATCTCAGTATGCCTTCCGACCAACAAAGGATGAACGACTATGCTACTGAAGTGGATAAACTCCTATTGTCTGGCCTACCCAAGGAGGATGTTATTACACAGATGGGAACCATCGTGGTAAGTGGGCTATTGCAGTTGTTATTGACGTGATCTAAAGGTATATAGCGAGGGGCAGTTGAAATAGCGAGAAACGACACTTCGATCCCTATACCTACCATACTACGTAGTGCATCAGCAGAATTCCAAGCAGCTTATTGTAAAGGCGGCACCGGCAAGCCTGATCTCGCCCGTATTTCTAAAAATGATCTGCGGGCAACATCCAACTCTGGGCACCAGTCGAATGTTCACAACCAGGCCGCAGGAATTAGTAACGGTGTGCCACAACATTCATCCGCTGATTACAGCAAACTTAATTTTCCGTTTACAGCTGAACCGATCCTCAAGGGAAGAATGCCGAGGGTCCAGTCGCTGCCTGCAACAACTTTTCCGAACATTGCCTGTGACCGATGCCGAAATTCGAAATTGCACTGTACGGTAGGATCTGCTGTGTCTTGCCACACTTGCTACACCGACAGAGCAAGGTGCACAGTGGCTGGACAACCTTTGGGGTAAGGATGATTGTTGCCATCACAAGATATCTACTGATTACCACTACCACAGAATTGATCTAGTCTACCGTAAACTGGACGAACTAATTGCATTATTTCAACCACCCCACGAGAACAATCTCGCTCCCGGGAAACGATTCGGGGTGGACCAACATGAGAATATCTGCGATACGGTGTCAGGTGGAGTCTGTTAGTGGAGCATTTCATCTGGATTTGTAGTAGCTTCGAAGTTGTATTGTCACATGTCAAATGACTGGTCTGGGTTTGATGAGGACGTGAACACCATCGTCCCAAAATGAAATCTATCTATCGAATTCGAACTACTAATATAAGACCTCTCCGGAATAAACTCAGTGTCACCATGTCACCGCTGTTGTCCCAAAACGAAATCTATCGAAATCTAAATGAATTTCAAATGAGTAGTATCGGTTTGATAGGGCTAGGTAAATGCTGTCATCCCAAAACGAAATCTATCGAAATCGAAATGAATTTCAAATGAGTAGTATTAGTTTAATGGGGCTAGGTAAATGCTGTCATCCCAAAACGAAATCTATCGAAATCGAAATGAATTTCAAATGGGTGGTATCCGTTTGATGAGGATAGGAAAATGCCGTTGTCCCAAAACGAAATCTATCGAAATCGAAATGAATTTCAAATGACTGGTATCCTGATGCAAAACGAAATCTATCAAATTTGAACTACTAATATGGGACCTCTCCGGAATAAACTCACCTACATATCTACCTACTCCGAAGTGCGTTGCGGTCATGGTTAGGTGAAAAACAATTTTGTAATGTTACAGTATACGTAATACCCAACTGAGGTCACCGCATCTTCGGGTCAGACGAGTCTGATTGCACAGCAAAATAGTAATTAAATGAGTAGTTCGATACTTACCCTTTTCCAGAAAATCTACGATCGTTACATAAAATACCATTAAGGTCGTAGATTTCTAACGATTTCTGGAGATCGACGCGCCTTAAGGTCATGGCGAGGGTAAGGCCTACTGACATTCCATCCCCCACCACAAGATGACAGAACCCGTCACTACCTCGATTGTAAGTTAATTTAGCTGTTACGGCCCATCAGCAGTTCGCTAACATTCACTCGAACAGACATATGTAATTTAATTTTAATTTTAATGTGAGCTAACCTTAACCCTTATTAAACAGAATCGCCCTCACGCTTGTGAGCTATGTCGGAAGGACAACCGGAGATGCGTAGGCAACAGCGGTTTTGCCGCTTGCAATCGCTGCCGGGAAAAAGGATACGGCTGCCGCACCAACAAACTTACCGCGAGCAACTATTCGAAGCGTTTGAAAGAGCTAAATTTTAATTTCGCTACGTCGTCATTTCCGAATGGTGATACTCCACTTATAGGAGAAAGTAAGTGTTTCTTTTTAATGAGTCTATTTATTATATTACTGATAAATCCTAGTCTCAGAAATAGAGGAAATCCGTGCCGAACTACAGGCATTTCGAGAGAGCGTCTCCACAAAGCTCGAGACAATACTCGACGCCGTTCACCGCCTAACGCCAGCCGCCAATACTAGTCACATGGCGTCGGTGGACTCAGCACAATACACATTTCCATCTGAACAACAGCTCGGGGGTCAGTGGGATATTCCACGAGGCACGTGGATGTCGAACTAGAGAAGGCAGTCTCCCTTTGTGCCCATTCTGTGGGTTAGAGAATCTACTGTAACTACAAACGAACGACTTCTGTTTCGAGACCGATTCTGGTGATGATCAACTCGTCACTCGTGGACAACTGGCTTTAGAGTATGATAACCTTTCAACAACCGTCACCTCCACTCCCTCTACACGTGGTGGAAATGGCAAGTCAAAACGATCTCACATGCCTACTGATATCGACATTCATTCAATCTCATCTCGCGCCTAGGCGTAAGCTTTGGTTCAATGCGCTCAGCAATTCGGCGTGAAACTTGCCGCATATGGTGAAAGTCTAGCTCTCAATTGCGCCATCGTTACGGTTGCACATAGGATATCGGGTCGCGTGGACCAATGTAAGTCGCGTATGATATCCCGTTCGTTGATCACGGTTTCGTCATGTGACTCGTGTTGTGCGGGGACGGAACCTAGGCCTTGGACAGGTGAGTCCTCGAGTGGTGTGTAATCAATAAATGCTTCGAGCTGATTACAAATGTGACTCGTTGTCGCAGAGTCTGATACCCAGTCATAACGGGATAGGGTATGTGTGTTAGCTGAATAAGCCACATCCGCTAATGCATTGTTGACAGCTTCAGTTGCCTGGTTCGCTCGATTCCCTCTATTGCCCCCGTTATTCCGTCTCCTGCTTTTAGGGCCTTGCCCCTCTTTTCCTCCTCCTTTTGACCAGCAATCCTTAGCTAAGTGGCCTTCTTATGGCAATTATAGCATTCCTTTTCCAAGTGTTCACTGGGCTTGCCATGGGAGCTGCCTCGATTGGGCACTCGACCTTGCATAGCCACATCATGAGGATCTCCAGTGCGTTCCTTCCATCGCCGGTCTTCCTCAAGTAGAATTGCCACAAGTTCATGAGAGGTAAGTGATGTTCTGTCTGCTTTTGATCCCAAATAAGCTGATGTGAATAAGTCCCAGCTCTCTGGTAATGACGACACGAGAAGTATGGCAAAATCTTCATCCGCCACAATACTCCCCATTAAGTGCAGTTCTTCCTGCAATTTATGAACCTTAGAAATGTGCTCAACGAGGTCAAACCCTTCATCAGCAATCATGCGATATAATGCTCATCGCGTAGCCAGGATCCCTAACTTCCCCCGGGATTCTTTGACTAAGGTGAGCTGTTTCCACATTTCGGCAGCAGTCCTTGCACCAATAATGTGTACCATTTCGGAATCTCCAACAGCAAGCTCGATCCGAGTTCTGGCCTTGGCATCTCCCCCATGCCACTTCTTATCTGCCTCTTTCTCTGCACCAGTAGGTTTATTTGCATTAGCGGGCTGTGGGGGTTTCGAGTCCTTGTCAACGTAAGTCTCGAGTGATAGATCCCGAAGTACGGCTAACATCCGTCTCTTTCAGGGCATCCAATTATTACTCTTCAGCATCTCCATCCGATAGGAGCCTGAGGTATACGAAGGTTCGTCCGACATGATGATTTAGTAATTCGCGAGTTGAGATGGGCAGTAAGGTTTCAAGTAGTTGTTCTGTTGATTCTATTATGGCCTCTCGGGGCTCATAACCTATTGAGAATAGGTGCAGAGGATGCTCGATATAATAGAATTACACTAAGTATTTACAGGCAGCCGTAGCTGTAAGAAAAATGTATTAAGTGCTGGGGTAGGCCCATGGCCTTCATTACATTAAGGCTGGAGCGTCTTCGGAGCAGTAGGGAAAGTCACTGGAGAAGAAAACGTTAGCGAAAGTTGTGCTCAAATGCTATTGTATGACTCGCTGTCTTTGTACACCGGAGGCATTCCGATGACTTCGCGAGTATTGTCTATGAGCTGTTGCTTTGCCAACTGGTACGTGTCGCCCTTCGATGCATCGCATTGGTTGACATTGTATTGCATGTACGTGAGCAAGTCGGGATCCGCGCGATTGAGAAGAGAAATGCATCGAGCCGTGATTTCCCGGTCCACGGTAGTAAGGCGACCGAAAATAATGACATAGTACATCACCAAAGCATCTTGGCGAACCCAGTTCCAAGAATCGAAGCGACGGGCCTTCAGTGGATCGAAGCAACAACGAGCGCGGCCTAATAATTGACACCGCCCCACACGTATAAATAAGTCATAACTTGCGCAAAGTTCATTTCGATACCCACCTCTTGATCGCCACTTTTGTGGTAACTTGTCTTAACGGTCAACATCTGAAGCTTTGAAGGCTCATAACCGTTTTGTGACGGCTGGCTCACTGGGATGTTCAACTCGCCTTGGCCGACGCATGCATGTGGAGCTGGCAACAGCACCACGGATTATGCGACGCTGGTTTTCAGTGTCGCTCCGCCTTCCAACACATGTGGAGCTGGCAACAGCACCACGGATTATGCGACGCTGTTTTTCAGCGTTGCTCCCTCTTGGCCGACGGCGTGTGCTGCAACACCTTTGTGGTAACTTGTCTTTATCCGTTCCTGGTCAACATCTGAAGCTTTGAAGGCTCATAACCGTTTTGTGACAGCTGGCTCACTGGGATGTTCAACTCGCCTTTGGCCGACGCATGCATGTGGAGCTGGCAACAGCACCACGGATTATGCGACGCTGGTTTTCAGCGTTGCTCCGTCTTGGCCGACGCCCAACACATGTGGAGCACCGCGGATTATGCGACGCCGGTTTTCAGCTTTGCTCCGTCTTGGCCGACGTCCAACACATGTGGAGCTGGCAACAGCACCACGGATTATGCGACGCTGGTTTTCAGTGTCGCTCCGCCTTCCAACACATGTGGAGCTGGCAACAGCACCACGGATTATGCGACGCTGTTTTTCAGCGTTGCTCCCTCTTGGCCGACGGCGTGTGCTGCAACACCTTTGTGGTAACTTATCTTTATCCGTTCCTGGTCAACATCTGAAGCTTTGAAGGCTCATAACCGTTTTGTGACAGCTGGCTCACTGGGATGTTCAACTCGCCTTGGCCGACGCATGCATGTGGAGCTGGCAACAGCACCGCGGATTATGCGACGCTGGTTTTCAGCGTCGCTCTGCCTTGGCCGACGTCCAACACATGTGGAGCTGGCAACAGCACCACGGATTATGCGACGCTGGTTTTCAGCGTCGCTCCGCCTTGGTCAATGTCCCACATGTGGGGCTAGCAACAGCACCATGGATCTTGCATCTTACTACCAGACATCTTCAGTTTCGAAACCTCTTTTTCAACTTTCCAGGTGGTCCGAGCCAGGTACATCGGGAAAACCTAAATTTCGCCGCAACTTGCTTGTATGTATAGAAGAACTTCTCCAACATAAAACCGTAGCTTAGTTGACATGATTACAAATTATCTTACTCCCAAATGTGTTCATGTTAACTCGGTTACCCAACAAGAGTCAATCGGAATGTGCAGATAGATAAGATGCGACAGTGTATTTACAGGGATGATACTTACCAAAAAAATTCACCTCTCCATTTGGCTATGAAAAGTGCTAATACGGAGAAGGTTTGTACTGAAAGTGCCGGCCACAGGGCCTCGAGCTTAGAAAAGTCACACGTGCGGCAAGAACTTCCGATGTTTGACTCAAGCCTGTTGAACGGTGCGCCCCCGAGTCAATTCTCATATCCTCAGGACCTCCAGAAGGACGTGCCAGTTGGATATTCAATTTCTCGGGCACACAGGTAAGTAATTTTGTGTATTGTACTATACACTAATATCAGATGCGTATATTGGTATGGATGCTGAGCCGACACACCCAATTGCCTATTTCGGCAAAGATACCGTTGCGCCACATAAAGCTGCAGTTTACGTTTTAGTCATTTCCCAGCACATTTTCCCTGTTGAAATTGACCCTTCGTGGAAATTATATATATAAAATACTCTCTCCAGCTTGAATCGATATGATGTGTCCATAACTTGTATCAAAATAAACGATTTTGAGCTCTCCTTCCGTTTTCGGAATGTGATCGGCTCGCGACATTGTGGCAACGACATTTTCGACTCTGGCCCGAGTTTGGTGAGACCCATTTACAATCTGACTTGAGGGAATACATTTTAAAATAGCTTAATGGTCGCATGAATTTTTTAAATGACTGAAAACGGGTGTGTGTGCGGTAACTCTTAATTTACGGCCAAAATCCGAAAAAGGAAATTGGGTGTGTCGGCTCAGCCTCCCGTATATTGGCCACTGGCAGTTCAACCTGGAGTCCCGGCATGACGACCTATACGCAACATGTCGTGTGTACAGGCGTTAAATCTCGCTTACGGTTTCTATTTCCTGGAGCACAGTCTTACCATCCTTCTTCGTGTCTTCGGTGCCAAAAAAAAGAGAAGAAACAGACGGACCTGTGTCGGTTCAAAGGTAGGCCCTTACATACATCATTTACAACGTGCTTCAACGTTCTTCTTTAGGTTTCCGTTGCTTTTCATTACAGGATCAACACATCGTCGTCACATTTGCGCCTGATGATGCCGCCAAAGCTGCGACTGCGACTTCAATACTACCACCAATATGGAATCGGTCTTGCGATCTGGCTACATTGCGGCATCTACAGGTAGATTCACTAGTATTATGCTTATCAATTTTACCTATAACTCTGCAGGGTCGAATTGCCCCATTCTTACTGACATTGTTGCAAGCTGAGCTTGAACACGAGACCAAACCTGACCTCGTTAGGTGCCGTCGAGATCCAGATGTGCGAGACATCTGCGGTGAGCTATCCTAGTTTATCCTCTTATAAATCAGGCTTATAATTGTTACAGACTACTGTTGGACCTCATTGTTTTCCGCAGGGTGGATGTGTCGGAATTGTGGGTGGGAAGTATGCAACCAGTGCTTCTGCCTCTTGCTCGGTAACACAGACAAGCCAGAGGTAAGTTTTCATTGTCAAAGCGTGATCCAGTGATATCTGATACCTAAAAACCGTATCAGTGCTCTGCGAGACCCGGATCCTGCCACGAACTGCAACCAACCTCCCGGTTTGGTCCTGACGAAGTGGAGCAACTGATTCTTGACATCAAGGCACTGCCCATCCCACCTCCTCGCCCATTCACTGTGCCTCGAGCAATTTCCGCTGCCATTCAAAAAGCGGACTCCGATAGGGAGGTTATTTCAATTCAACACAACGAATTGACCAACGAGCTTTTTGTCCATTTGTGGGCCCGTGAAGATCCATACCCACTAGTCGTGACCCCAGTGCCTGGACAGAAGCTACTGCAATATCCCTGGTCCCCGGAGTTCTTCACGAATTTGACTGGCAAAACTATGTGCTATGCCCAAGATTGCGAAACAGGCGATATCATCCCAATGACGGTAGGCGACTTCTACGCCCAATTTGGTAACGAACATGATGGCAAACGAGTTCTCAGACTCAAGGTTGTACCATTTTGACGCTTCACCATGAGAATCTGGACTCACAACTTGCTTTGTCTAGGACTACCCCTCCTCAGTGCTCTTCCAGACTACCCTTCCATACTCCTATCTTTATCCTGATCTGATGAATGCAGCCCCAGTGCCAGATTATACAAGATTAGACGGTTGTTTAAATATTGCGTCATACTTTCCAAGAGGTGATGCTAAATCTGATCTCGGTAAGGTGTTTCAAGGATTGCGCCCACAGGTAAACTGTACTAACGGGTATACACAGGACCAAAGATGTATTCGGCCCTACGGGACATCAAGGGTGTTGGTTCAACCAGGCTCCATATGGACGTGGCCCCTGCGTTGAATATTCTCACACACGCCGATTCACAGAAGGATGCGATTTGGCGTATTTTTGCAAGGAAGGACACAGACCGACTTACTACGTGGATGCGCAAACGATATAGCATCAAAGGGCACCCTATTCATCAGCAGCAAATTTTCCTGACGGACGATGATTTGGCTGACCTGTGGGAAGAGTTGCAAATCCGTCCATATACCATCCATCAGCATCAGAATGAAATCGTTCTCATCCCCCCAGGATGTCCTCACCAGGTAGGACATGCCATATGTGCACTCGACGCCCTCTCATTTGCTTTGTTCCAGGTTAGCAACCGAGCCTGTTGCATCAAAGCTGCAAATGACTTCCTCTTCCCCGACCACCTTGAGCATTGTTTACAGCTCACTAATGAGTTTCGTGAGGAAAATCTTATTGACGGACCATGGATGGTAGATGTGCTACAACTCAAGCGCTCTGTGCTGCATGCCTATACGAATATTCGGGAGCAGTGCTTGGGTCTTGCTGCTTCTGAAGGTAACGGCATGTTACCAGCCACCTACGTCGAAAATTCTCAGCATTTATTCTGCTCCATCTCTTCATTGTCGGGGCAATTCCAAAACCCAGGCTCTTCAATACTGGGCGACCTCGAGGACGAACATATGGATGCAAACATCGACACACCTCAGGATACCCTACTAAGCAATACTTTGAGTCCCGAGGTCAGTTAGCAGATGCGGTCATTCTCCGGTTAAAATTCCTGATTTATATTCTAGTCTGCATTTTCTGGAGGTGCCATCAACCGGCAGACCAAGGCAGAGAAGAACAAAGCGACCCATGAAAGACGGAAGGCTAACTACATAAAATACCGCGACGGCAAGTCGAAAGAGCCTTTCAGATGCCCTTGGTGTCCGGGAAAGCATTGGTCTTGTTCCACAGATGTATTGCAACACACGTTCGTGATCCTGATACTGCTTAAACTGAGTTCACTGACAAAGCGCGAGCGCAGGAAAGATTGCCATACCTTCACAGCTGATTTGAGTAAATCTCGAATTAAAAAACTGAGGCAGGCTCGTCAGGAAGATCTCGCAAAAATGCTCCATGAGATCTCCATCCCTTAGGGCCCACAAAAACCGAGACTGCCCAACGTCCGGGTAATTCCAGGCACTGAAAGTTTGCGCCAGATAGTTGATTTCATTAGCGAAATAATTGATTGTGTTTCGGATTGTTTTTCCTTGCGCCTTCGACGCACGAGTGATCCCGTTGACACCTGATTGTTACAAATTGCAGTGGTTAAGGGTTACGACTACTACTTTACTCTGATAATTAAACAACAACACAACCCCTGAGCAGACAGACAAGCAGCAAAATTGTATTTCCTGCTCCAGGCATTAAGGTGAGTACAGACGCGTTATAATCATACGAATATACGGGGCTGAATTTCGGCATGTAAATACCACTTGCATTTATAGAAAATGTTGCAATTTTATCGCGATTGCTTTTGGTATTGCACTAGGATAATTCGCAACCATCTTATTCACTGAACATGAGCGTCGCGCAACCATTCCGACAACTGTCCCACCGGTACTTGTGGTATCACGCAGCTATGATTATCTGGGTTTGCGCAGCTGGACAGCACATGTGAATATCAGGAAACGAAGTACGGGTCGCAATGACTTATGTGCACCCTACGACAGTCTCTGGGCTCCGGAGAGAAGCGCTCGAAGAAGTGCTCTTGCCCTGAGTGGCGGTAGGCGCCGTCACAATCGTTTGAGACGGTATTGCCGCGTCTACTAGTACTTTCTGTCTGGCTCGTTCGCACATGCCTACTTATTGGACTCTTTTCTGCATATCAATCTGGATGAGTTTGGGATACGGGTGTTTAGATCATATTTTTATTGGTGAAACCGTACACGGCTGTGCTCGGTGAGTCTGCTTATTCCCTAGTCTACTCGACATTTGATACTCATCTTGTTTTTTTCCTTCTAGGAGTTGTCCGCGCCTAATATAGCCCAAACGTCCGCATCCCCAGCTACGCCTGTCCCCAAGTGGGCGCGCGTGGGGGTAATGGAGACGCTTGGTGCAGAAGCCTTTGAGCTTCGCTCATATTTTACATCTTTGAGGTCAAACCAGCGCCGCCCCGATTTCCCGATGACTACACGCCTCTTCTTACTATCTCTTCCCTGCTAGTTATCTGCATACGCCCCCGCATGAAAACTATAATAGTTGAGTGGCTACTAGTTAGTATGTAGGCCGCCGGGCCAATTTTCTACTACTAGGTAATCATGTTTGTTGAACGCGATCACGTGGTCATCTCTCTGAGTCGGAAATTAAAAATTTTAAAGCCAGAAAGTTTGAATAGGCACACGCGCTACTTCTTCTCGACCGTATTCATATTCAAAGCTGTTATGGAAATGTCTGGTAAGTCTGTTACATATCTGCCCTTGTGAGCCCTACTGGGACCCCTGCCGGGGACTCTGAGTGCAAGCTGGGCCTATAGCCTCTACAAATCATCATCCGCGGTATACTGATGTTGCCTTTATTTTCTTCCAGGTATAGTGGCAATCGGCAATGATGTGTTTGGTGAGCCATTTTATTCCTAATCGCATTATATCGTAATGCCTCTGCGACACCAGCCGTTGTAGGGCATATACGCTGGGTATATTCGCTAACCCTCTGCCCTGTTTATCCACAGAGCTCGCAGCTCCATCGTTTCGAAAAGTAAGTGCTACCACTCGTATTTGAATTACACGCGTGTGACGCGTTAATTTTTACTTAGACACGCTCTGGCGCTGAATTTTCACCATGGTCTCCACCTGTGGCTGTGTTCGCCCCTGCCGCTGGCGCCAATTTCGATTTCGATTCACTACTGCATCAGGCGATTGATGCCCAGCACGACAGTGACGATCTAGACGACTACGAAATCGCACCCGTTTCCCTCACCCATACCATGGATGGCATGTTGCCAGCATCTCCCCTTGGCCTCCCGCTCCCCCCTATACCCACAGGACCAGCCAGTATGCTACCGGGAAGCTCGACCATCCGTGCAACTATTTCAGCAGCCTCTCGCCGTGCACCCGCGAAACCTGGAATGGCCGAATTAGCCTATCGTAAGGCTAAAGGCAAGGCGAGGGAGGGGCTAAAGGCCCAGCAGCGTAAGGCTGCTGCGCCATACGGCGACTTCGCTGTCAAGCCAGGCCTGGTCAATAAACACATCAGGAATGCTGGGCGCGCAATTAGCACCTCTCTGGATGCAAGCGACATGCCTCATGCGAGTACCAGCTATGTGGGCACGCGGTACTCCGGTGGGCCTAGGAGAATATTTGGTTTAGATGAGTTGGTTGGGAAGGATTCCCCCTATGGCTTCGAGATTCGGAAATGGGATGGATGGTAAGCGGTGGATGTCCAGTAGGGAAGTCATCTTACTGACCCTATGTCGCTCCAAAGCACGCCAACCCCTATACTTGACACCAAGCAGCGCGTTATTGGTATATGTGCAGGACGCCCTGATGACGCCTCATGGGGCAAAACCGAAGGCGATGCTGCTGCCGCCATGGGCGATGCGCGCGAGAAATGCCATTTCTCCAAAGGTGCTGAATCGCATCGAAGGGGCTTATTTCCTGCCCTTGCTATTGGCGCCTCATTCGGTGGTGGCCAGCAGGTAAGTTGTGCATCATTTGGCCTATATAATTTTTGGTCTAACACATTCATTCCAGGTTCCTGGAAACCTCATCAATGGCGCGATCAATTCAGCTATTTTATGCTCGCTACTCAGCAATGTCGCCTTCGTCCGTATTGCTGGATTCGCGTCAGGTATGTTATTTTTCTATTTGATCCACTTCATTCATGCTGTACTAATACAATCTTATAGGCGTCTTCGCTACCTGGGCACCTCACCTCTACTCATACTACGTCGATCACCTAGGCCCTCTGTTCAAACATTACCCAGATCTGCGACGAAACTTTGTCAACAGTGTCTTTGCCTGCGCTACTTTCAATTTTGGCCCACACACCTGTTGCTTCGACCACGTTGATTTTGGAAATCTCCCCTTTGGCTGGTGTGCAATCACTGCCCTTGGCAATTTCAACCCAATCTTCGGAGGCCACCTAGTATTATGGGACCTAAAAATTGTTATTGAATTCCCACCAGGATCGACGATTCTCATTCCCTCCGGCGCTATCAGACACTCCAACATTGCCATTCGTCGGGGTGAAACCCGATACTCATTCACCCAATATACAGCGGGCGGGCTTTTCCGTTGGGTCGACCACGGTTATCAGACAGAGACTTCGTACAGGAGGGGGTGGAAGAAAGATAGGAAGTTTGCTGAGGACCTGGCGAACCAGCAGCGGTGGATTCGGGGCGTTGGTATGTTTTCTACTCTAGCTGAACTTGAAACCATATCTCGACAATAGTATATTTGTGTTCAATCCATCCACATAATGCATAGGTAAAAATGTCTAGTATATCCCTTTGCTCTTACTATGAAGAGACAAAGAGTGGCAAGTCACGCCATAGCACGGTCACCGATAATGGCTCGGAGTAGCGAGGCAAGAGCTACAGCGGTTGCACTTGGTGTGACTGCGCCACACATATAAATAAGTCATAACTTGCGCAAAGTTCATCTCGATACCCACGCGTGTGCTGTAACACTTTTGTGGTAACTTGTCTTTATCCGTTCCTGGTCAACATCTAAAGCTTTGAAGGCTCGTAACCGTTTTGTGACAGCTGGCTCACTGGGATGTTCAACTCGCCTTGGCCGACGCATGCATGTGGAGCTGGCAACAGCACCACGGATTATGCGACGCTGGTTTTCAGCGTTGCTCCGTCTTGGCCGACG
>KN833068.1:56321-75504 GCA_000827315.1 Piloderma croceum F 1598 | reverse complement strand
ACCGGTATATGGGCACCACTGTACATGTTACGGAGATTGTCGACCAAAGGCTTTGTCAGCATGGATACAAGCCTACAGGTTAGTACAGTGGCCGGCCCAGATCTGGCCCTGCTCCCTGCCATGTTTTGTGATTCTGTGCTTCTCTGTTGCCCTGTTAATATTTGCAAATCCTGTTAGTCTAATTTCCGCTTGGAGTTGCGTTATCTTTTTGCAGGTGCTTTTCAATTTTGTGCTTCTTGAGCGCCCAGCCCATATGCTATTTATGGCCTTTGGATTGCCCTTATGGGCTTGTGCCTGTTCAAACCGTGGTGTGTCTTCCAAGTTCCTTGGAAGTTTGACTGTCTGGTTATCTTGTAGGATATTTTGCTTGTATCAAAGATCACCACCGCTGTATTGTACTGCTGTTGCCATGAAGCTATGCTTCTTTTTGGTGTGGACCTTCTGCCGTTCCACTGGTGCATTTGATTGGCCTACTGGTTTGCTAGTGTGGTTTCATTCTTTTCTGGCTTATTTTTAGCTGCTCTGGCATGGTTTTTCTCCGCCGTGGCCATATACCGGTCATGGTTTGCTGGATTGCGTCTTCCTTGGCATGGCGACTTGAATTATCTATAAAGCTGGAATAGCGGCCACCTCTCACCTTCATAACTTTCCCCCTTTGTTCACTCGCAATGCCCCCCAAAAAGGCTGCTCCTTCTAAGTCCAAAGCTGCTGTTATGCCACCTGCTGCTCGTGGTCGAGGAAGGCCTTCCAAGTCTAAAGTTGTCAAGTCTCGTGAATTTGTTGATGATGAATCTGATGACGTGTACGTTCTTTATTCTATCATGCTTGCTCTTGTATGAAATTTTGTTGGCTCTTCAGTATTGAAATAACATCTAGCGAAGAGGAAGTTAAGACTGTCAGGGGCAAAAAAGTGTCAGTTTCTCTCTCTCTTTCTTTTGATCAGGAAGCTTCTTCTGATGTTTATTTTTTGTTAGCTCCGTCGCCATCAGCCCCCTCGACGAAGATAGTGAAGGGGATACTGAGATTGTTGAGCCTGAAACGCCAACGCGTAAGAGGTAGCTTTCTCTGCTTTGTTTGTTGTATTTGTCTTATACTCTCTTCAAGTCGACGCGTCCCCAGTGTCCCCAGTGTCACTCCCTCTACTACTAGAACTACGCCGTGTGTCAACTTACCTTTACGTTTTTGCTGTTATACTTATGCAATTGCAGGAGTAAGAAGAAAGCTACGTCAGATTGGGCTTCTGATTCAGATGACGATGGTGATATTGAGTAAGTTCTTACTGTTTTGGCCACTGACATCTTTGCTCATCTATTTGGTATGGTTAGGATGTCTGAGAGTCCGAAAAAGAACAGGTTGACTCCTGCGCAGAGAGTCAGATTTGTCGAGATAGCCAAGAGCGTCAAGCCCATCAAAAAAGAGGCCAAAGCGGATTTTGCGGTTGTTGTTCCAACGCTAGTCTGCTTCATTTGGTATGAACTTCGTCAATTAATATTTGTTGTGTCCAGCAAGAACAAGACTGCTGCAAAAGCTGTCAAACCAGAGGCTTCAGATGAGTCGGATGGTGATGTGTTCAAGTGCGTTTCTTGTCTGCTGTGGACTTTGCGTTTTAGCTGACTTTCTGCTTAGAGCCCCGTCCATCAAAGCCCCTGTTGAGTCTAAGAAAAAGCGTGGGCGGGCACCTGTCAGATACGACTCAGACGATGGAGAACCTGTCTCTGGCTTTGAGGACGACAGTCCAAAAGAGCGCAAAAAACCAAAGATTGTGTAAGTGATTTTTGTTTATGTGGTATTGTGTCTTTTGACGAGATGAGTTCCAGCACTGTCAAGAAGGGATTGAAAGGTCCTGATGAGGAGCGGGAGGATGTTAAAGTCGAGTATGTTTGCGACATTTATTAACGTGGTTGTGCACTGATTTACATATCCCTAGCGTCAAGAATAAGGCTAAAGCTGTCCCTGGCTCAGATGCTGATGACGAAGAGGTGTATCTTGAGGATTATATTACCAGGTTTGAGCTCTTTTATTCCATTGTGATTCTTGTTGTGCTGAGTTCGCCTTTGTCCATAGTGAAACGCCTCCTGATGTAGACGAGTCGAATGTCAATCGCGACAAGCATCTTCTCCGGTCTTACGAAGGGCTTACCAACGTAAAGTGAGCTGTGACCCATGAGAATTTTGACAGTGCCTTGTCTGATCACTGTCACCAGAGTTGCAAAGATATATTCTTGGTCTACTTCCACTGGAACCGGCAATCCAACGTACACTGAGGTTCTCACCAAGTGCGCCAGCGTTAATAGAAAGTGAGTTTATTATTTATCTCGTCGGAGAATTATTTCGCCTGATGCTTTTCCGTATAGTCTCCTCCTGTCTGCCGTTGTTTTTAACCGGCAGAGTGGTATGCAGATCATGAATATTTCCCGCTCTGATCCTGCCAAGATTTCCACTGGATCCAATGGGAAGAAACATTTTCACAGTGTCTACAGCGACCAGCCACTTGTGTTTGTGTCAGTCATTGTAGTGGGCCAGTGCTACCTAGAGGATGGAAGGGCCACTTCTACGGGAAAGTTGCAAAAGGTTCTCAAAGGCTCATTGTTGCAAGGGGAATTTGAAAGGTTTGTGGGCAGCATTGGGATGATCATCAGGGCCCGTGAATTTGGAGCGCAGTTGTATAAGGATGATTTCGACTTTTCAACTTACATGGACGGCAGTGGTGGGTTTTTCTCTACGTGCTGATTGGCAGCTTGCTAATTTGTTTTTGTGCTCCAGCGTCTTCATCTTCATCGCCTTTCAAAGGTGGGACAGCCTCCACCAGTGGTCAAGCTAGTCCCTTTGCATTCCGCGGCTCTGCCAACACAGCCAGTGGCAGTTCTGTTCGCAAGCTTTGCTTATCGTCCAAGGACATCAGTGAGCTTTAATGGTCATTTTTGTTACGTCCTCTTGCTTATGTCTAGTTTAGTCCCTATCTATGATGCTCGTGACGTACAGGGTAAGTTCGACCATGTCCTAGCCAATCTTAAAGATCTCCCTCGCTACAACAAAGACCTTCCTTCTGGATCCTGCGCCGTCGTGGGGTATACCGCCAATACTTTCACCAAGAAAGATGCCGACATGCCCAGTGTTGCATTTAACATCCACTGGGCTATTTTGTTGGCTCTTCCCATGTAAAGGAAAGGCTAATGGCTAAGTGCAATATTTCTTGACAGCTGATCTTCTGTGTTCCGTTCTTGGACCTTGGACCCTTGAATTACTTATGCCTGCTTGGTTATTATTTAGGATTGCCTATCTTTCTGAGTTTCCTGTTATCAAGTTTTACTATGCAGTTATTTCTTACACCTGTTATGCCCCTCTCATTATACAGATCTTGCTGTGCCGTTGATGTTCTTTGCCGGTTAGACAATAAAATTCATATTTATTCTGAGATGCCACCGACACAAATAGATACAAACAGAACCTGGGCGGTGAATTGTTGACTCTTGGGTCTGAGAGCCTTTTGAGCAGATGTGTATGACTCAAAAGATGGCGCTGTACCAACAGATTTGGTTGCCATTTTTTTTTTTGAATTTATGACAAGAACTAAGAAGGCTACAACGTTCCCCGCAGATCTTGTCGCAATTTGCAACAAGATCTGCGGGGAACTCTATAACAGATCCAATTTGTGTTTAAAATTCAAAAAAAAAGTGGGAATCAATTCTGTTGGTATGCCGCCATCTTTGTAATAATCCAAACTTGAAGAAAGCTTGATTTTTGGACTCAGCAAAAAATGATAATGCTTCTTGCTGTGGCTGTGTCCAGCCCATTTCAGCATCCCAGCAATGTGTTCTGCCGTGTTTCGGCTCACTTGTGTGTAAAATATGAAACTGTTGCTAAGTTAGCTACTAGCAACTGGACTCTCTAGCAAGTGTGAACCCACTTGCCATGTTCGACTGTAATTGACCCTTCGACACAGCCATGGTGTAGAGGTTGTGACTGTGACCATGTTTGGTTCGTTTTTCTGTCGTTCGGTGAAGAAAGTCCCGCCCATCGCCCCCTACCTCCGATATGACTTTCTTCCCGTTTACTCGTCAAAAACTATTGTTATGACCTCTGCCGCCTGTGCTACTGTGAACTGATATTCTGCACCATCTCTTGGTGTCTTCTCTGGCTTGTTCTGTCGTAAATTCATCGCTCGATTCACTACTGTTATGCACGCTGTATCACATTCCCTGGCCTAACGGGTCCTACCTTCCATTTGGACTAGGGCCCGTTGGCAACCATATAGCCCGTTCCTCTCCTGTAGGTTGTTTTCATACCCCTGCATCATCTATATCATCGGCATTCCCTACTCCGACTCCACTCACCGTATCCGAAAACGATCGTCTTCGAAACATCATTATTACCCCACCTGTTGTCTCTCAGACCCCAAGCGAGGTATCTGTTCTTGATGTCCAGAAAAGCGAGTATGTCGTCGGTCTTGTTTGGTGAGTCTGAGTTTTGAACTGCAGCGCCGATTTGGCCGCGTTTGATGAGCTGGAGTTCTTCACCTGATTATTTTAGACCAAACAGTAAAATTATTATGCGACGTAGGGCGTCCTCAAGACATCCCGAACATATTTTTGATGTTGTCCATGCTATGGTGCCCAGGGCTCGAGGTGGCAAGCTCCTTACCCCTTATCACCACGCGCGCCCGCTCAACTACTGTCGCCAATTTCGTCCTCGCCTGGCCGTCACCGATCGCCCCTCCATTCATGCCAATGCATGCACCACACCAAGCCCTTTAGTTTCTTGTGTTATATTTCGTCGGGTCCCGCCTCTTCTGCGATGCTATGCCTCTCGCGGACTTATATTCGGTACATACAATGTTTTTATTTGGTTTCTCTCTGCTCTGTTGATCTGCTGGTCGTGTGCTCACGTATCACGTGTCAACCAGCTATTTACTGCTCTCGCACACCCTGGTGTGTGACTCGCATTTATCATGTGCGAATTGTATTTGGTGGCATATGTACGTATATACCCTCGAGCTCTGAATGGAACGAGTTGACACTGACGTGATGGCAATGGTAAGCGGCCGCAACGTGCAGGGTTTGGTGGTATAAGGTACAGCGCGTGAATCGGAGGCTGTTCTATGGGTTGCTTGAGATTTGTCGGTGGTTTTGTAAATGCTGAGCGACCTCTTTCATTTAATTAATATCCATCTCCTGACTCAGCACGGTACGTTCCCAGCTGATCGTGAATGTATAATGTGGTGTTGAATAAGCATTGTAATATTGCCTGATTATCTGATCTTGTATTTCACCCCTGTGGGGACCTTTGTAGAATATGTACAGATAATGCATTGGTAGTGGTAAAGGTCGTCCTGATCACGTGATCGGACATGCACTTTAGTACAAGATGGGAGCAGCAAATTGTTGACTCGCAAGTCCGAAAGCATTCTGAGAAATTTTGTGTGATTCAGAATACGGCCGCATATCCGCAGATTGTATTTATATTTTATTTGTGATTTTACGAACAGATCTGACAGGGGTGTAACGTTCCCCGCAGATCTTGTCGCAATTTGCGACAAGATCTGCGGGGAACGATGTAGTCTTCTCAGTTTCTGTCGTAAATTCAAAAAAAAAATCGAAATTGAATCTGTGTGTATGCGGCCATCTTCTGAATCGTACACATTTGCTCAATAAACTCTCAGACTCGAGACTTGACAGTTCGCTGCAAGCCTGTTTGTATCTATTTGTGTTCCTAGCCTTGCCGCACGTCTGACTTTGGAACTACACCTTCTTGTTCTGCTTTTAGCATCGGACCATCGCAGATCAGACATCCCCTCTCCAGAAAATCTTCGACCGCCATGCCACGCTGTCTGGTGCCCAAATCATCAACTACCGAGTTACCCCAGATGAGAAATGGCTCGTGCTCATTGGCATTTCCGGCAACACGACAAATCCTTCTGCGTTCAATGTCGAGGGTGCTATGCAGCCGCATCTGTTGGCATGGCCGTCGGACCCCCTCTAGTCTATGCAGACCAGTCTGTCTCCATGGTCAGAAAGAAGTGTGTATCGTTTGTTTCCTGTATGTGGAAACATATTCGCTGACCATGGCACAGAGACTCGACGGGTTTCTCGTGTGACGTCTGTGCCATTCTGTTGGTTCACATTCTACAAGAGAGATCAGATATGCTTATCACTCGTGCATCCCAGATTAATAGCGAACATCACTTGATGTTTCTTCTGGCTGGGCAACCGTTTCGAATTTGCACTATTGCTGCAATCCATTCTAATGATCCTCGCCCAGGTAATTGTTCCCTCTAAGATCTATACCCAAACTGGCGATTAAGTTATTATACCTGCAGCTTGCCCTCCTATACATCTGCATACATTACTGGCCGCGGATTAGTGTGGAGTCGCTAACTCATACCACAAGACCTTTTTCGTTCTGGCAATGGCACTCGTACACACAATACATTGAGTTTCTCGCCGGATTCATGTACGTAGCGTAATGTTTCTCTGCGCGCATATGAATGACATCAAGAGCAGACTATGCTTAGCAATTCTGTTTTTAATCTTTGGCCGCTCGGATGTGTTTGTCTCGATTCTGGGATTTGTAGCCCTTGGCTTGGAGAGTACTCTGCCTATACCACAACTTATCAGGTAAGTACCCTTCGTGCGCTGCCGTCCGATCATATGATTAATACGCGCCGCTAGTAATTACAAGCAGCGGTCACTTTACGGATTCCGCATGTCCACCCTCATTGGCTGGGTGGGAGGAGATACTTTCAAGTGGGTGATGATAGTATATGAAGGGCTTGTAGCTTCTGATTGACGTCTGTCAGGGCGGTGTATTTCTTCGTGCAGCACTCTCCTCTGCAATTCCAAGTATGTGCAGTCTTCCAGCTATCCATTGATTTCGGTCAGTATGTCTCGAGCATGCTTCAACTGCTGCGTACTGCGTACTGATAGGCCGCAGCCATCATCTTACAGCGCCTGTATTATGGGGCTGCTATGCCTGTGGTTGTAGTTGTGGAAGATGATTTGGAGCAGGCATTGGTATTGGCTGAGACCGAGGAGTAGCTTTTATATTAGTGTAATTCGCGATAATTATGATATAGAATGGGTTCAGGGTAGTTGCCGCAGGCCGTGGCCTTGAGGATACCGCAAGATAAAAGCAGTACTAGTGACCTCAAACAGCCACAAACCGGATACTTTTTGCCACCGCGACTTTCCCTCTGCATCCACTTATTTGCCGTACAACGGCCCCAACGATCTACCTTCACTATGGCGGAAGCTCCTAAACCTATTGTGTTCTGTGAACATTTACAGCTCTCCAGCTTGGGCGTTCAGCCTGCTTCTATATCCTTCCAGGTACGTCGCGCTTGCTAGTTACCAACACGTATGCTTCTGTGTTGAATGTCTGATTTCTCTCGCTGTCTCTAGGTACGTAGTACTTGCAGGCATATATTTTTGAATCATGGGGTTTGCAGCTGAACCTTTGACTCGCAGACTTTAACGCTCGAATCCGACCATTTCATATGCGTGCGAGAAAAGGTTACATAACGAGCAAAACCAAGTCGTCATCATTGACCTTGCCGATGCCAACAATGTTCTGCGGAGACCTATCACGGCTGACAGTGCAATTATGCACCCAAGCAAAAAGATCTTAGCACTGAAGGGTACGCTACATTGCGTTCAATGCTCATAATCCAGCTCATCTACATATCTTATTTCCCGCCAGCCGGCCGCATGCTCCAAATTTTCGATTCTGTTTTCAGTTACATGTTGTTGAAATCGACCACACCGCTCCTGATCCTCCATTCGTCAAGAAAGCCGTGGATGTCTACTTCCCACCCGAGGCAACGAACGACTTCCCAGTGGCCATGCAAGTATCGAAGAAGCATGGCATCGTCTACCTCGTAACGAAATACGGTTTTATCCATCTCTACGATCTCGAATCTGGTGCTTGCGTATACATGAACCGTATTTCAGGCGAGACTATTTTTGTAACTGCGGAGCACGAGGCGACCAATGGTATCATCGGTGTCAACAAGAAGGGACAAGTCCTCAGCGTCAACGTCGACGAGCAGACCATAATACCTTATATCCTTACCACCTTGAACAATACAGAACTTGCCTTCAAATTGGCAAGCCGAGGGAACTTGCCTGGCGCAGACGACCTGTACATCAAGCAGTACCAACAGCTGTTCCAAAGCGGTCAATATGGTGAAGCAGCGAAGGTTGCTGCCAACTCCCCAAGAGTATGATTTCGTTTTCTCAGTCTCATGTTTTAACAATACTCACATATTCGCGCCAGGGAATTTTGCGTACAGTACAAGTTATCGAGTCGTTTAAGACTGCCCCGGCACCTCCCGGTGGTCTTTCTCCCATTTTGCAATACTTTGGTATCCTCCTTGAGAAGGGTGAACTTAACCATCTCGAGTCTGTCGAGCTTGCTCGCCCCGTCCTTCAGCAAGGCAGGAAGCAATTGTTGGAGAAGTGGTTGAAGGAGAATAAGGTACGACATCATTGATGATACCTACTGATAACAAGCCATCTCATTCAATACCCCAAGCTCACTTGCAGCGAGGAACTGGGAGACATTGTCCGACTCCATGATATGACCCTCGTGCTGAGCGTCTATCTCAGAGCAAACGTCCCCAACAAGGTCATTGCTTGCTTTGCTGAAACTGGTCAGACAGAGAAGATTGTTCTCTATTCAAAGAAGGTTGGCTACGCCCCGGACTATGTTGGTCTGTTGCAGCACGTCATGAGGACGAACCCGGACAAAGGCGCCGAATTCGCTACTCAGCTCGCGAACGATGAGTCGGGTCCTTTGGTGGATGTTGAGCGAGTCGTCGATATTTTCATGTCCCAGAACATGATTCAGCCCGCCACTTCGTTCTTACTGGATGCTCTGAAGGAAAATAAACAGGAACAAGGCCATCTGCAGACGCGCCTCCTCGAAATGAACCTCATCCATGCACCTCAAGTGGCGGACGCCATTCTCGGCAATGAGATGTTCACACACTATGACCGTCCTAGGATTGCCAATCTCTGCGAAAAGGCTGGTTTGCTACAAAGGGTATCTAGCACGCTATATTCTGAGGGTTGTCTGCTTATACCAGCTCTTTAGGCACTCGAGCACTACGAAGATCTGGCTGATATCAAGCGTGTGATTGTGCATACCAATGTCCTTCAACCGGAGGTGAGTTTATTCGCAAGTTAAGCTCATTGCTATCACAAATGACAACTCGATGTTCAAACAACAAGCACGTTATCTTGTCAAACGTCGCCAGCCGGAGTTATGGGCGCAAGTTCTCGTTTCCGATAACCTACACCGTCGTCAGCTTATTGATCAGGTCAGGCGTTATTACCTGTCTCTTGCACACTTCTAATGGTTTGAGCAGATTATCGCAGCCGCTCTGCCTGAATGCACAGATCCAGACGATGTCTTGATTACCGTCAAGGCTTTCCTATCCGCCGATCTTCCCATCGAGCTCATTGAACTGTTAGAGAAGATCATCATTGAGCCCTCTCCATTCAGCGACAATAAAAACCTGCAGAACCTCCTTCTTTTGACGGCTATTCGCGCTGAGAAGGGCAAAGTTGTAGGCTACATCAACAAGCTGGAGAACTACGATGCTGGCGAGATTGCCAAGATTGCCACCGACCATTTTGTAGGCTGTGTCCGCGGGTGAAAAGGACGGGAACACGGCGATTTATATGTTGTGGTGGTGTTAGCGGGGGTATGGCTTAGTGGTGATAGGGCTTGTATGTATTTGACTTCATACATTGAATGGTGGGTATTCTTACCCCGCATTGACACCGTTTGCGTATATGTAACTTCGTTCCCGATCATTGAATCGAGAAGTGAATGAATTTGACTTCATGCGGTCATCGGGAGATTGTGTCCGGTGTACAGCCCCAACTCCGCAAAATCCGTCACTTAGAGTGACAGGTTTCGCAGAACATGCTATAACTCGACCGGTTCTGCTCGAATCTCAGAACTGATAGATGGGCATTGATGAGCGAATGCGCCCGCGTCTTTTGACGTGCTTAGATGTGCTAAAAAGGCCGTGATCGACTTTTATGTCGTTTCGGAGGTGCTTGATGTTTTGGCTTTTAACTTTTGACTTGCATCCGACGTTTGCGTTCGAAGTTCGCACTCGACATGAGCGCGCCCGTCAATAATCCGGCTTTGAATCTCCCTCCAGAAATGATATTGGGGCTGTTGCAGGCACTGGATAACTCCAGTAATCCTGTTGTCAGAGGGTTTCATGGTCTCCTCCAACTACATCCTGTCTCTAGAGCTAGCATGGCTATATCTGTTTCCCCCAACCCTCCAGCCGAACTTTGTGACCCCTCTCTAGCAAAGCCGGTGTCTGCTACTGGCCTGGAATCTAATCTTGTGACTGAATCTGTCGCGTATTTGGCCTCCGTGTCTTCAGCCTCTGGGTCTTCTTCTTCAGCCATCGTTCAAGATACCTCTAGAACGAACGAATTCAACCTCGTTGGGAATGCGTCTGGCATATCGGGTGGCCAGTGTTGCCGGAATGGCATAAGAAGGATGAATGTTGATGCTCCTCGACGGAGGAAACAGCCGGAGAGGATAGTGGAGGGTGAAGCCACAGCGAGGAGAGTGACCAGGTCCTCTGCTGCCATTGTCGAGAACGCCAAGGGTGTTGCCGAGGAGACAACGGCTGACCTGAGGGGTGTTGCTGTTGTCGATGAATCAGAGTTTTCTGGAAGTGAGGACAGTGGCGACGATGGCACTGGGAGCGAGAACGAAAGCTCTGGGCGGAAGAGAAAGAGGTCCGGGAAGAAGGGATCTATAAAAAAAAAAAAGAGAACGAAGAAGGACCCTCCTCCGTCGTGGTTGACTGATGGATCCCCCCCGGAACTTCACACTGGGACGGATAGCTTGCTCATTGAGCTTTGTCGCGTCATTTCAAACGACGGCCTCCAGTCTCTGACCGATATGGCGCAACACCTCATCCGTCCGGAAACATGCAAACCTACGGCCGACTACTCGCTCAATGTCGAGTCTATTATTGCTGCATGCTCCCAAGAAGATGTGATGCAGACAGTCACGGATTTTCGGCACATGATGCTGTTAATTCGACTGGCTTTTCATCTGCAGAGGTGAGTGTTCTTGATATTGAACAGAACTTTTTTGATAATGATTTCAAGGGAACTCACTCCAGTCCCAGGCGTTGTACCGACTCCATCCATTTTCTCTATTGCCTCGATTTATCGTGTCAAGCCAAAGTCCCTGTGGAATTGGTACAGCATGGGTTCGAGACTCATCCACCTGGCTGCCGGAGGTGAGTATTTAGTGGCAACCGTATCATATCTGACACTGAGCCTGCCACAGGAACTTGTTATATATTGCTTATCATAGCAGCTCTTGGTTTAAAGACGCGCATCCTTTATCGTAGCGTCACCACCAACCTCCTCGTAGATTCTTTAGCCTTTGCTTTGCGCAATCCGGAACGTATGTTCTCGTATGATAAACCTGCTCTGGTTGTGATTTTTTCTGACTCCAAAAACAGATTCTTCTTTATCCGCCCCCCTTGTGGCCCTCATGGGGGACACACTTATACCCCAGATCGGACGTCTACGGAATTTTGCTCCTCTCCGATCAATCCTTCAGTACGATATATTTGCTAATGTTTCCAAGGATCAACCAGGGTGTTGTATAGACTTCTTCGACGTGGAATCTATGGATGCCCTTTTCGATGGATTTCAGACTAAGTAATTTTAACATACTAGCCCATTAAACCTGTACTCCCATGAGCTAACGATTTCTGTCAGCCTTTTCGTGCTGCCTCGGAGATCTGATATATGGTCTTCTGTGCTTGCATTGTCTGATCGATCTATGCACTGTTCCTTTGAAAGCCTTTCCCCATCCAACTCGGTTCTTGGAGAACTTCGCGAAGCCATATTGATCGTCACTCCTTTGATTTTATCAGATAATCCAAGTCCAAAAATCCAACCCAAGCAACGCAGAGCCTGGACCAAGACTGAGCGAACCAAGGCAGAAAGTGCTGCTCCTGCTGCCTCGATCGACCATTTGAAACAGCTTGTTGAGTATCTCGCTGTTGTTATTGAAATTGGTGCTCAATCTTAATCCCAGCTCAAAGGTGCGCATGAGGGTGGCAAGCGCAAACAGGACTCCTATGTCAGAATTACCCATTCGATATTCAAAGGGTGTGTCTCGTTTTTTCTGTTCTGGTTTGTGTAAAACTGATAAGTATTCAGCTCAACATTAAAGCTATGCGATAGCACCGATGCGTTCATGGGCTTGGTGTTCAGCGAGGCGTCTGACATCATCAGAGATTCAATGGCAAAGCTACAAGCTATACTAGAGCATGCTGATCCATCCAGCTCTAATCTGTGCCATTCAGATAAGCGTGGTTATTCATATGATAGTATCCATTTCGACATGTATAATCGATTTGCTGAGAGGGTTGTGATTTATTTTATTTTACTAGTGTCTCGTCCGCTAATCAATATTTGCTGTCAGGGTGATGGGTCTCCTGATAACGTTCATCCCCATTTTCTGTACAGGGACGGTAATGGCCATGGCAACCACAATCAGCGAGCGACGTATCTGGCTAAAGCCATCAAGAACAACCCCGAGCGGTATCAATCTATTACAGACATCCTCGAGGGCATCTGTAAAATTGTCTGCAGTGTCCTCCAGAAACACCTTCCGGATGCATTTGATCAACTTCGCGTTTTTTGCGAAATTCTGCCCCTCAATCACATGCCTGTGACGTACCCTTTCCCTGGCTTTGTTCTCAACATCCGAGTGTGCACTGACGCTCATGTTGATGCCAATGACAATACCATCTGTGTTGTCATCCCCTTTGGTACCTACAAGGGGGGAGAGCTTGTCTTGTATGAGGCTGGTCTGGTTTTGGAGATACAGGAGGGGGATATTTTGATTTTCCCTTCTCATCGCCTTACTCACTTTAACCTCCATTTCATTGGTGTACGTGGCTCTATTGTCATGCACTCTGACAAGGAGGTGAATGCTTGGAATGTCAATCGTAATGGTTGGGATTGTCATATGGTTGTCAAAAAATAATTATACATAATAGACTTTGTCACGTGATTATTGTTTGAAACTTGTTGAGTGGCTGAGCACGGTGTTGTTATCGACCATGATGTTGCCCAACTCCTCTTGGTTTGCTCTCCCTATTATCTACCTGTTTGTGTTGTTGTTTGCATCAGATATATGGCATCATCCTAGCCCAAGTGTTGAGGCTCTATCTCTTTTGAGCTGGTCAACCGGGGCTGGTTCAAAAGTGGATGGTTGTTCTTCGCGTGCGGTTCTGATGTCTGACTCTGCTGCGTGTCTGGTTCCCAAAGTGTCATTGCTTGACCTTCCTATCTGCTCGCCTCTCCATCCAGTGTCACAGTGCTGTGACAGATCTATTTTTCCATTTACTCGCCAGAGTGTGTCCGTTTTGCCATTTACTCGCCAGAGTGTGTCTGTTTTGCCATTTACTCGCCAGAGTGTATCTGTTTTGTCAACTACTCGCCAGAGTGTATCTGTTTTGTCAACTACTCGCCAGAGTGTATCTGTTTTGTCAACTACTCGCCAGAGTGTATCTGTTTTGTCAACTACTCGCAAGAGTGTATCTATTTTGTCAACTACTCTCAAGAGTGTACCTGTCTCTGCCCTTGAGCTTGCAAGCTTTTCAGTTGATTCAGTTGATTTGTCTTTGACTTTTGTCCTACTGAATATCATAGAAAGTGGCCTTAAGAGGCCTTTCGAAACATGTTCTCTAGTTAACGTTCTGCTTGAAGATGATAGTGGTTTGTTGCATGAGACTTTAAATCACTTGTGTGTATTTGTGATGAGGCTTTTCAATTTTAGCTGTCCTTCTCATATTCTTTCCCTTCGTGGATTTATGGTTTTTTGTTGTCTTGTTAGACCTGTGACTGTTAAATGTATATGCAGAAGCATTAAATGTGGGTTAATGCGAGGGTTTTTGCGTGCACATGATTTTTTAGCCCTCTGGCGCAGATTGTGTACCACCTGTTATCTCACGATGATATTTCTGCTGCTTGGACATTTGCATCTTCGTATTAATATAGACTTGGGACTTCATACTCCCTTGCAATCTGAAGACAAAGTTCACAATTTACAGATCTCTGAAATTGGTGGTGGTAGAGTTCCAACATTTTCATTTGGTGAGCTTCTGCCTTATGCAGGTGCAGGTGTCTCTGATCAGACATTCGATAAAACATCTGTTTTTAAGTTTGTAACACACAGCCACAACAAAGTAGCACATGCAATTTATGGTGGTTTGAGTGATCACATTTGTGTGGCTATTCCCATAGAAAAGTTTGCAGCCAAATGCACTATGAAAGATGTCAAATTAATTGCTAAAATTCATGGCATTCATGTGTCAAGCAAAACAAAACCTGTCGAT
This sequence comes from Piloderma croceum F 1598, assembly GCA_000827315.1. Taxonomy (NCBI): domain Eukaryota; kingdom Fungi; phylum Basidiomycota; class Agaricomycetes; order Atheliales; family Atheliaceae; genus Piloderma; species Piloderma croceum. The sequence continues at coordinate 61,101 of KN833068.1, read as the reverse complement.
ATTCCATCTCTTTTAGATAATCATCATTGCCTCTTTTGTGAGTCTCATGTATCTGTTTTTATTTTATACATTGTCAAATCTGGTGCTGCAAGGAGCAAAGATTGGAATAAAAATTTGAATGTCAAGGATAAAAAACAAAAAGCTGTTAGAGAGAAAAAAACAAAGAAACTTGGAAAACAAAATAATGTTGAAGCAGTATCTGACATACAGCATTCTTTTCCACCTTTGAAACCTTCCACAGAGTTAAAAGAAACTATTGTAAGCAATTGGTGCAAAGACACATCACCTGACAGTTTTATGGAGAGTGGTTGTGCTGTTTGTGGACAACTGACGCCTATAAAAAATCTGTCTAAGCTGTCAGCCACAGAATGTGATTTGGATATATTATCTAGAGGAGGGATGGGGGTTACACGACAGGAACGGTTTTCTAGCAGTGATCCTATTCAAGAAATCAAAGGCCCAGTTTTAGATCAGACTTGTACAAATATGTGTTGTTCTTGTGAAGGCAGTTTGCTGTTAGGATTGACACCAAAGTTTGCTCTAGCAAATGGTTTATGGTTGGGTGAGATACCTTCTCAGCTACAGAACTTGACCTTTACAGAGCACTTGCTCATTTCTAGGGTTCGCCACAATAAGTGTATCATACGTGCCTCTTCTGGAATGCATAAGATGAAATGTAATGCTATTATGTTTGAGAATCCCACTCCAAAAATCTATCAAAGATTGCCTCCACCTATAGAAGATCTGGATGAAGTGCTAGCCTTCATTTTTACTGGACCTTGTAGACCAACTCCTGAAGATCTTGAAAGAACTCCCCTTCTGGTTAGAAGTCAAAAGGTTGCAAAGGCTTTAGAGTGGTTAAAACTCAACCATTCTGATTATTTTGATCTAGATGTGGCATATGACAATCTCAAAGCTTACCCTGAATGTGGCACACCTGTTGTGGTCACTTATAGAAGCTCAACTGGCAACAAAGAGCCTGAAGCCACAAGTGCTTTTGATAATGAAGATGAAGATGGGGTTGAAGATGGCCCATGCCCCTTTGTGGTTAATGGAGTGACTGGTGATCAGCTTGAGTCTTTAACTCTTGAAGCAATGATAGCCAGAGCTGCCAAACATTTAAGAGAAGACAATGGTGGTGTGTTAGCTATTGGTCATGACAGTACACCCCAATCGATTTATCACAATCCACAGTTATATCCAATGATGTTCCCCTGTCTTTTTCCTTATGGTTTGGGTGGCATTGGTGGTGTGAATAGTGATGCTGTTGAACTGTCTGACATGATGCACAAAAGAAAACTTCTTATGTACCATGATAAGAGGTTTCAATTGGATGCTTATTTTCCTTTGGTAGCCTTTAATCATGAACAGATCAAAAAAGGTACCACTGGAGGATATCTGCTCACTGAAAAGCATAATTTTGATGATATAGCAAATAGACTTATGAACATTGACACAGGTGTTCTAGATGATCTGTCTAAAAGATTAACCAGAGGTGATAGGGTGAAACCAGATACCCCAGAGGAAAAGGCTTGTTATGCACTTATGGCTGATCTGGATCATGTTGCTGGCCATGTTCAAGGTTCTGTGACATCTAAAAAATATATGAGGAATGAGATATGGTCATTGATCTCCTATTTGGGTGCCCCCTCCTGGTTCATTACATTTGCTCCTGCAGACAATAGGCATCCTATAGCACTTTACTTTGCAGACACCAAAGAAACCTTCTCTCCTGAAATACTAACTGATAGACAATGTTATCGTCTGAATTCAGGAAATGCTGTTGCAGGGGCAAGGTTTTTCCATTTTATGGTGCAAATGTTCATCAAACATGTATTGGGGGTTGATGAAGACCATCCTGGTCTTTATGGTGATACATCTGCCTATTATGGTACTGTAGAGCAGCAAGGTCGTCTCACTCTTCACCTTCACTTGTTATTGTGGATTGCAGGATGTTTTACACCACAGGAAATCAGAGATAAAATCATGGATCCTAACTCTGATTTTCGAAAGAAAATTGTGGAATATTTAGAGGCATTATGTGTTGGTGAATTTTTAACAGGTACTAAAAGCGAAATTGCTGAAAAAACAAAACTTGCATCTGTTGCCCCTGAATATAAAGACCCTGTTCGCACTTTGCCAGAGTCTCCTCCACCTCCTTGTACAAATCATGTTCAAGAATGTTTAAATTGTGATGAAAGACTGTCTTGGTGGCAAAGGTTCAAAAATACTGTGGATGATTTGTTGATGAGGTCTAATTTACATTTGCATAAAGTTGACAAAAGTGGGAATGACAAATCTTACTGTTTGGACTCTAAAGGTAGGTGTAAACGTAGATTTCCAAGAGAGACATTTGAACAGACTATGGTAGAGCCTAAAACAGGTGCTTTAAACTTAAAGAAAGGAGAACCTTGGATGAACACAATTACTCCAATTTTAACATATCTGCTCTGCAGCAACTCTGACGTGACAAGCCTGTTGTCTGGCACTGCCATAAAGGCAATTGTCGCTTATGTTACTGATTATATCACAAAACAGTCTCTGAAAACCTATAGCATTTTTGATGTTATTAAAAGTGTTTTTGACAAGAATTCTGAAATGATAGGTGGTGATGTTAAGCGCAAGGAAAAGGTCAGAAAAATATTCACCCAGATTGTGAACTCTCTAACTGCCAAGTTGGAGATTGGTGCACCAATGGCTTCACTCTATGTGCTAGGAAATCCAGACCATTATACAAAACATAAATTCATTCCATTTTATTGGAAGCCATATGTGAAAGAGGTTTTAAGTGTTTGGCTTGATGAGACTAATTTCGGAAAGGTTTCTGATGTATATGAAACTCCTGACAAGGTTGTGATTAATAAAAGTGAAGGGAAAATTATTGGTCTGTCTAAAGTTAGTGATTACATATTTCGACCAGATATGTATGAAAATCTGACTTTGTATGATTGGGTTCGCCTTCATGAAAAATTGAGGAAACAGAGGACTAAAACAAAAAATGTTGACAATGCTGCTGATGATCCTGAGTTCAATGACACTGATGACGAACTTAACATTAAACCCACTGTCAAATCTTTTATTTCTGACTTTAGCTCTAAAAAAAGTAAAAAAATACCTGTATTAACAGAAGAAAAACCTTTGAGTGATTTTATTGAGGATGATATTGGATTTTTTGAAGATGAGAGGGATGAAGGTAGTGATGAAGATGGAGATGAATTGGATGTTATGGATGAAATTGCAGAGACTATGCCAAAAAAAGATAGATCTTTTAAGGTGGGGCATCCTCAGTGTAGAACTCATCAAGTTCGCCTGAAACGTGAAGATTCGTTTATTGTGCCTAACTTTCTTCCAAACACTTTGCCTAGAGCAGATAGAGGGGATCGTGAATATTACTGTTGTTTGATGTTGACTTTGTTTAAACCTTGGCGCTCTGGAAAGGATTTAAAAGCCAAGATGGAAACTTGGGACAAGAGTTTCATGACACAAGATTTCAATAAAAGGCAGATGGAGATTATGAAATTCTTTAATGTTCGATATGAGTGCTTGGATGCTCGTGATGATTATTCCACCAAGCGTGACAAAGAAGATACAGACAAAATTAAATACCAATGGGCAACTTCAGATATGCTAGGTTCTTTGGATGATATGCATTATGCTGAAGCTTACAGTGGTGTAGATTTTAGTGCTGAACAATTATATGATGGATATGAAGAAGAGGCATTCAATGTTCCTGGTAAAAAAGGAAGATATCGAAGAGAAGCAATGGCATTGGCAGAGCGCACCATGAATATGTCAGGGTGGCTTGATCCTAGTCCAGATGGATCACCAGATGTTGGTTCTCTTATTCCAATGCAGCCAGAAGTTGAACAGTCTGGTAAGTTGTGGAGAGCAGCTGTACTTGCTAAAAAGCAAGAAATACTCCAAGAAAAAATCAAACATATGCCTGCCAAGTCTAATGCAGGACATAGTATACACAGTTGTGAGCCTAACATGGTCAGAGTGGTTAACAAAGAATATATTGACAAGTCATTCAATTTGATGGATCCAAATGATAAAACCATTATTGAAACAATAATAGCTGATTATGTTCTTAATAATGAGCAAGAGAGGGCATTTCGAATTATAGCTAACCATGCCACAATAAAAAATCCAACAGAACTTTGTATGTATTTAGGAGGCATGGGTGGTACTGGAAAATCACAAGTTATCAAGGCTGTTATGGATTTTTTCAACAGACATAAAGAAAATCATCGTTTTCTTGTTGTAGCTCCCACTGGTGCAGCAGCAGCCCTTTTGAATGGTTCAACATATCATTCAGTTCTAGGCATTAATGACGGTGAATTTATTTCTGCTAAATCACTTGCTCAAATAAGAGCAAAGCTTGATGGAGTTGATTATATTCTTCTGGATGAAGTATCTATGTTATCCTGTCATGATATGTATAAAATCAGCTCTCAATGTGCTAAAGCTCGTGGTGAGCATAATGCACCCTTTGGTGGAATCAATTTTATATTTGCAGGAGATTTTGCTCAACTTCCACCTGCTATGAATGCCCCTCCCCTTTATTCTGGAGATGTAGGCACACAGGTGGAGTCAAGCCAAACTGTGAGAGGTCAAGAAGCTGCAATTGGTAAAGCACTGTGGCATCAAGTTACTACTGTTGTTATTTTACGTCAGAATATGAGACAAAGTAAACAGTCCCCTGAAGATACCATGATGAGAACTGCTTTGGAAAATATGAGATATAAATCTTGTACATCTGAAGATATTGAGTTTTTGC
>KN833068.1:18625-28868 GCA_000827315.1 Piloderma croceum F 1598 | reverse complement strand
TACGATGTGTGCCGTCAATCCCAGCCACATCTGAAAGACCTTTACGGATGCTGCTCTTCGCGAGGTCATCGATAGCATTGCTGTCTGTACCGGAAACTTGCTTGAGATTGTGAACTATAATGTTGAGGTAGGCTGTCTTTGGTCATATCGGTTATGTTGGGAGTCTGACTTTGTGCAGGGCCAACAATACGCGTGCACTGTAGCACTTCAAGCCCTGACCAATGTGCCGAATTATCTCAAGGTTCAAAAGATTGATATTGCTAAGGTACGCTGTGAATTATCTCTCCCCAGTTACCTGTATGCTGACTTGTATCAGTTGACGGAGACGTACAGCGTGGAGAACGTGAAGGAAATGTTGGGTGACGTCGTGACTAAGTGTTTCGACAGAGCAAAGGCCCAGCAGATGTCCAAAGGTTACATCAAGCTCGAACGCGGATTCGCCACCATACCATTACCAGGGATCGATGTTCCGTTCCATTCCCGATATCTGTGGGCAGGCGTCATGCCGTTCCGTGCATGTACGTGTAACGTTTTCTTGCCTGATGCTCTGCTCACGAATTTCCGTAGACCTTTCTAAAAAGATTCACGCTGCCCAACTCAACCCCGATATGCTTGTTGGCAAGTACATCCCTAACTTGGTGGCCAAGAAATTCGACGTCTCCCGGGAATACGCGCAGCTTATCTACGACCAGACATCACCTCCGCGTCTAGACAAAGTGCTGAAAAAATGGGACCAAGACAACTGGGCATCCCCCGAGCAACGCCAGAAGCTTGCATACATCATCCTCGTAGAGCTTCTTGCCTACCAGTTCGCCTCTCCCGTTCGTTGGGTCGAAACTCAGGACCTTCTTTTCAAGGACTTCGCATTCGAAAGGTTTATCGAGATTGGTCCTTCGCCGACTTTAACTGGAATGGCCACGAGGACTCTCAAGGCCAAGTACGAAGCACAAGATGACCCCATCACGCACCCCCGTGTCATCCTCTGCCACGCAAAGAGAGGGGAAGAGATTTACTATCAATTTGAGGACGAATTGTTGCATGTCGAGGCCGAGCCCATCTCTGACGTTGCCCCCGCCATCTCTTCTGCGCATGTGCAAACTGCAGTGGCCCCTGTCACGGTGCTTTCTGGGCCTGCCACAAGCATCGATGATGTCCCCATAAAGCCAACGACGTTTTGAATGTAATCGTTGCCCAAAAGTTGAAGAAAGTCGAGGATGTGTCTCTTTCAAAGACCTCGTCGGAGGTAAATCAACACTTCAAAACGAGATTTTGGGTGACTTTCAGATGGAGTTCACGTCTGCGCCCGAGAAAGGAGAGGAATTACCGCTCGAGGAACTCGGTGCCGCGTTGGGCGTTGGGCATTCCGGGGCTCTTGGTAAATATACTTCGGGTCTGGTATCACGCATGGTCGGTGGCAAAATGCCTGGAGGCTTCAACATCACATCGATCAAGGCTCATCTTTCAAAGGCATGGGGATTAGGCCCGTCTCGATTGGATAGCGTCCTCCTACTTGGCACAACGATGGAGCCCACCAAACGCCTTGGGTCTGAGGCTGAAGCGAAGGCTTGGTTAGACACTGTTGTGACGGTGTATGCTCAACGTTCAGGTATTTCAGTGTCGGTTGGAGGAGCTGCTGGTGGTAGCGGGGGCGGGTCTCGAGGCGCGATGATCAACAGCGAGGAATTCATCAAGTTCCAAGCTGATCAGGAGCAATTCGCCGCTCAGCATATTGCGCTTTACATGCGATATCTTAAGCGAGATTCTCGCTCTGCCGATATCGCATCTGACAAGGAGAAGGCCAACTCCGCGGAACTGCAGGCCAAGCTAGACAGTATAGCTAAGGAGCACAGTGATACTTATATCGAAGGGATTCAACCTGTCTTCGATCCACTGAAGGCCCGTCGCTTCGATTCTTGGAACTGGGTTCGCCAAGATGCTTTGGTGATGTACTATGTCATTATTTTCGGTCGCCTTACTACCGTGGACCGGGAAATCACGGCTCGATGCATTTCTCTTCTCAATCGCGCGGATCCCGACTTGCTCACGTACATGCAATACAATGTCAACCAATGCGATGCATCGAAGGGCGACACGTACCAGTTGGCAAAGCAACAGCTCATAGACAATACTCGCGAAGTCATCGGAATGCCTCCGGTGTACAAAGACAGCGAGTCATACAATAGCATTTGAGCACAACTTTCGCTAACGTTTTCTTCTCCAGTGACTTTCCCTACTGCTCCGAAGACGGAGGTCACCGCCAAGGGTGACATCGTTTATTCAGAGGTTGTTCGCGAGAATGTTCGCAAACTAGAGGCTTACGTCGAGGAAATGGCTAGTGGCGACACAATCTTCGGATCAGTCAACATCCAAAAGGTCCAGGACGACGTGCTCAAACTTTGGACCGTAGTCAAGCCCCAACCGGGAGTTAGCCAAGAGCAAAAAAACCGCATCAAGGCACTCTACGAAGGAGTTGTGCGATCTTTAAGGAAGGATCTCGAACCAACCCGTACACACGCAACTAGGAGCCGCCGATCTTCATCTCAGCTTTTGCGTCCCCAGACCTCTGACATCACACCGATCTCCGCTGATAAAGTTCCGCCCCTGCACTTGAAGCGCAAAGTGGGTGCGAGCTAGGAATACAGCAGCAACCTGACTAGCGTCTACTTTGATATTCTGCACGAGATTGCCACATCCGGCACCACCTTCAAAGACAAGAACGCTCTCGACTGGTGTCGGCTAAGGCTCCATCGGTGTCGAGATTCTGAAAGGTTTGCTTTCGGGAGGGGCCCACGTCGTAATCACCACTTCTCGCTATAACTGGTCAACTGTCGAGTATTACCAGTCTATCTATCAGACCGTTGGCAGCCGCGGTTCCGCTTTGACAGTCGTTCCATTCAACCAGGGCTCAAAGCAAGACGTAGAGGCCCTCGTCGACTACATTTACGGAACACTGGGCATGGATCTGGACTACATACTGCCCTTCGCTGCCATTCCCGAGAATGGTCGTGAAATTGATAGCCTCGACGATAAGTCGGAACTTGCGCATCGTATCATGTTGGTGAACCTCCTCCGAATTCTCGCCGCTGTTAAGACCAAGAAGGCCAACCGTCATTTCGTTACACGTCCCACGCAAGCTATACTTCCTCCGTCTCCCAACCACGGTCTCTTCGGCAATGATGGTCTATACTCCGAGTCAAAAATATCACTTGAGACATTGTTCAACTGCTGGAGTTCTGAAAGCCGGGGCGAGTACCTTTGCCTAGCTGGCGCTGTCATCGGGTAAATTGTTTCTCATTTGTCATATCTTGCTAGTTGACCTGTTCAATGGTTTAGATAAACTCGTGGTACCGGTTTGATGGATGCTTCGAACATGGAGAGTTACGGTGTTCGCACCTTCTCGTACCCGTTATATTTTCTGTTACAGGAAAGAATAAAATACAAGCCATTGAACTATGGTGAAATGCCAAAATTTTCCAGAGATTGTGTCAACCTTACGTTTGGACGAACTGCTACATTACTATTTATTCAACAATGCGACCAGTTATAAACCTACTCCTTATTGGCAGAAACTACTGTTGTAGGCGCTGAACAGCTGCATTGAATTGGAGCGAACAATAAACGAAGAGCAAAGGACTGTGGGGTAACTTATATCAGTCACACTTGTCACTAAAAGCTACGAGAAAAGTGATGGCAGCCAACAAAAAAAGCAAGTGTGGTGCAAATACAGTACGCTCTAAATAAATGATGCCAAGTAGTAGTGCACTAAGTAGTGGCCTACTATAGATCAAGAAACCAAATGCGGATGGCCGGAGGCCATGCCCGAGGGCTTCTTTACCATTTGGTATCATGGTTCGGGCGCCTTTTGGAGATATAAAGAACAACTGCTCATCATCTTCAAACGCTGGAATATCGGCTACTTCAACAACAACAGCTCTTTCATTCACATCTCTTACTAATATGTCCGACGACGAGATTACAATTGGTACGAAACGACAGGGAGCTTTGCAGCTCGGACCCAGGAAGAAACCGTATGGTCAACTTTACTATACCGATGTATTTGATTTCTAATTCACGAACACCAGCTGCGGGACAGACCCGCTTGTACACCATGGCCGGCACTTTGGCCGGACTGTTCATGCAATGTGCTCGATCAAGGGACTGATTACAAATGGCTTGTTGCATATGGCCGACCTTGAAGATAACCCAGAAGCCACTTTTACGCAGGAGTATGTGATATTTTGCGTGCTGGTGGATCTGAGTTGAGCATGATACAAGTGAACGCAGAGAATATAGTGTGTTTCAACAACTCCTTCACACAGTTCCTGGCCTTGAAACGCGGATCATGGATGGTTCTGATGAAGAGTGTAACCACGTTGGAGAACTGGTATGTAAGTAACGAGATCCCGATAGACAGTATTAAGTTTAATTCTTCCTAGATTCAGAGGGGCGTTTCAAGTGCAAGGTCCGACGACACGAAGAGCCTGAAAGCCGCAGTTCTTGACTGGATTACTCCTCGAGGTCAGCCATTGGATCCTCCATTGGCCCGTAATGTCAAATCCGACCGCGGCTTTCATCACGAGCGCACAGGGGCGCTGCTATGTCCAGCGGACATGGATTGGTCTAATATTGAGTAATTAGGCCTTCGGGATTGATAGGATTTCTAGTTCTAACAGTGTTTCAGGGTCAAGGAGAAGTTGCGGAGCGGTGAAATGGCGATTTCTGGAGACCACTGGCCTGTTTTTTTGTATAGTGGATATCGCTACGATCCAGAGGACCCATGGAATGGCCTTTTTCGGGGTGTTATCTTGGTATCCGTATGTTCTTGCTAATGCTCTGTCTTAACAAACGCTGACAATTCTTTAGGCTTATAAACATGTATTCACGTCTCCCAGTTCTGTTGAACAGGAACCTAAGGCCACTCGATCCGGCAACGCACGCATTCATGGGATGACCAAAGTCACGCCTGCCTCGATCGCATATATTGCTACGCAGGTCAGTTGTTTTTACATTACACATTGCATTCATTCTGATATATGTGCGTCAGGTCCGCTTTGCACTATCGTCGTCGCCCGTCTTCTCTCGAACAGACACAACCACGGACTCGGAGAGGTTTTATAACTCTGTTCTCGACCTGCTCGAAGACGTTGATGAACAAGTAGAGGTCAATGACCTTATCTCTTGGTGGAATCGGTATGTTATGTTTGTTTTTGATGGGTCTTCGTTCTTCTGACTGCACATGCACAGCCAAATTTTTCCCACTCATGTCTCTGCCCTCCGTACGATTGCTAAAAACAGTCCTTTAGGGAGGATCAAAGAAAAGCATGCTGTTCTCAAAGCCATCGCTAGTAATACCCGGAACTAATCCTAATACGAGTAGTTTTTATCAATGTGTTTATATTAAATAATGGGTCATGTTCGCTTACCAGCATATTTGTATGATTATCTAGCCGTTGATTGTAATCCATTGTGGAAGCTGATTTTGGGTTATGCATAAACCACAACGGCTTTGAGTTTCGTCAATCGGTACTAGTTAATCATGTAGAATGGTTTTGTTCTATTCGCCAAAATCACCTTGTATTATAAAGCAAGCTACCGCCGACACGATTTTGTCGTTAATCCAGGTCTTCACAACTAGCTGTCTGTCAGGTGGCAACAAAGCATGTAGCCTGACCCTGGTGTATCTGGTGAGCTCGCAAAGGTGATATACGCATGGCTGATTTGCTATCAGATTCATCATGCAGACAACTGCATCTCACAAGTATAATGGCAGGTATATCTTGCACCACTCGCCGAGGCCACATAGTATTGTAAAGCAAGCCACCACTGATTCAATTCTGACTTTATTGCAGGTCTTTGCAACTAGCTGTCAGTCAGTCAGTGACAGAGCATGCAGCTTCATCCTGGCATATCTGGTGAGCTCACAAAGGTTGTATACATATGGCCAATCTGCTGTCAGGTTTGCCATGCAGACAGCCACTTCTCACAAGTAGAATGGTGGGTATATCTTGCACCACTTGCCAGGGCCACCTAGTATTGTAAAGCAAGCCACCACTGATTCAATTCTGACTTTATTGCAACTAGCTGTCAGTCAGTTAGTGACAGAGCATGCAGCTTCATCTTGGCATATCTGGTGAGCTCACAAAGGTTGTATACATATGGCCAATCTGCTATCAGGTTTGTCGTGCAGACAGCCACTTCTCACAAGTAGAATGGTGGGTATATCTTGCACCACTTGCCAGGGCCACCTAGTATTGTAAAGCAAGCCACTAGTGATTTAATTTTGGCTTCATTGCAGGTCTTCGAAATGAATTCTCTGTCAGGAAGTCCTGGGCAATCTTCAACAGTATTTCACAGTCTGACAGAGGTGCATCTGTCTTAGTCTGGTTGTATGAATCCACCAACGCAACCTAGGTAGTTCTACCTTGGTCAGACCACCTGTCAGAATTGCACAAATTGGAGAATATATATATATTTCCTTGCCTTTTAAAGCATTGTCATTTTGCGGCCGTTTTCCTGATGTTATTCTTCGCAGGTATTGTCAGTGGTGGCGGCATCGAAGTGGAGGTTGATGCTGCAGTGGAACGAGTGATGCGTGTTCTGATTTGCCGGGACGTCCCAGAATATGCGTCGTCAAGAGGTACAAACTGTTTCACAGCAAGCATGGGTGCTGGGGCTAGTTGTGGTGCCGGCGCCATTGAAGGAGTGAAGGTTGACGCTGCGGTTGATTGAGTGATGTGTTGTTTGACCATTCGCCCCGGCGTTCCAGAAGATCCCTCAATGAAAGGTGCAGATAATGGCTCTAGTAGCAGGCCGCCGTTCGCGTCCTAGAGTTCATAAGACTATCACGGAACTGATATTAAGAGGCTCAATCCTTGAAATCCAGACAAGGCTGCTTAGATATGGGAGGTTGATCAAAATCGTGCTCCAGTGAATGGTTTTTGTCCTGGTCTTCGGTATCTTGTGCCAATCTATAATAGCAGGCTGTTGTTCGCGTTCTAGAGGAGATTAAGATATCTTGGAAGCGTTGGCGAAGAGAAAGGCATTTATTGAATTAAAATCTTTTGAAGCGAAAAAAACGTGTGGGGAATCATTTTCCGAAACGGCTGTATTGAGCGATGCCAGCCAAGGCGGAGGAGATGACGAAGAGACGAATTGACCTCGCCCGTTAGGACCCCTTGAGCCTATAGGTATAACTCGAAACGGAAGACGATGAGATGCATGACATCACCCTTTTGGCAAATACGGGTTCCGGCTGATGCCGGCACTACTGCCCCAAACGAACTATCCCGAATTTCTATGTACTTACCACATATATACAACGATCTCTCCGTCTCTCCTCATTCTCTACCTACTTCGCACATACCATGCTCAGCAGGCCAACAAGCGACACATATTCTACACGTTCTATGATGATATAACTGTTCATTATCAATATCCAACCAACTCTAGCGATCCCATCATTTCACGCCACTCTACGATCAAAACGTCTCCTTCCAACTCGTCTTTGTATGCCGAAGCTCGGGTTGGAGTTATTCATATTTGGGGTGATTTTTCACGGGCTGTGCTTAGGACTTCTATTATGAGTTTGTTGAATGGCCGTGCTGCTGTCGGAGACACGCACATGCATATGCAGAAGTAGGTGGGTATGTATAGAGAGGTTGTGAAATCTTCTCGATTACTCATCACTCGCTGTCGCCAGGATCCCACCTTCGGCGCGTGCTGTTCACACCACCAATAACGATATTCGATCCATCTCGTTGCGTTAGTCTAGTGTATCAATATTAACATGGATGACTGCTGTGGATGCGAACCGGGTGACGATGATGATGGCGACGGCGGCAAAAATCACTGTTGAGTGAAATTGGCTGCAAAGCGGGAGAGTTTTGTGCTCGAGGGGAGGTTTATGGGAGGTGAAGAGGAATCAAAGGTTGGGTATTAGACGTTCGAGGTTGTTGCCAGGATTAGTACCACCGTTGTTATAGGGGATATTGTCGTTGGGAGAAAGGTTGAGACCCCGACAGTTCGTGACGCGGGATTGTTGGAATTCACCCCAAGCGATGAACGCTTCAAGGTCGAGGATTTATCAGCCGAAGAGGGATAGTACCGGCGAGAGTTGTGGGTTTCTCTTTCTATAGGATCTATATAAATCAAGCAAATCACATGCAGTCTCAACTCGCTATTCGCTTCTGTATTCATTCCTTAGTACCAATCGCGGTATCGTCTTCGAACGCGATTGCACATTATATGGACGACACGGTCTCGACTATATCATCGTCATTCCAAATCGTTCTCTGCAAATCCTCTTCACATATCTCTCCACCCACACAGGCCCGAAGTAAGAACATTTCTTCATTCTTCATTCATACTTGAGTTGCTGAACTTTTATACGCTTTAGGTTTCCATCGGCTAGTGTCCTCGCACAACATACGTACCCACTACCTCCCCTGAGCCCGCTGCCAGAATCAGTCGGATTCCAGCTGTCAGCGGGACAGATCACATTCGGATCATTTATCTGTCCAATATCCGTCAAAACTCGGATCCATTCGACGAAAGTAAGACAAATTTTGGCAAAGGAAACGGTATATGATTTCTGTAGCTGATACTGTAAGCGGTTAGGTGCGCCACACCGTGGCTGAGAGCACTGGGAATTTACTGACTGGTCTTGAATCAATTTTCAGTTTTAATCATTCAATGTCCGAGGTGCTGAATGCCTCGCTGGATTCAAGTTAAGCTCCTCCCAAACATGGGGTGACGGATACTGTGGCTACGAGTACGACGATATACCTGAACGGGACGGCATCAATACAGCAACCTGATTTCTTCTCCTTACTTTCTTCGATGAATGCACCGATGATGAGAATTCATGTTATACCACGACGATTTATCCACGGATTATATCCTCATAGATCCCACAACACATCGCATAATTGGTATTGTCAACTGGGAGTGTAGGTTCATACAGCCTGCATGGAAAGCTCGGCGTCCACCACAGCTCTCATTATGGACCCAAAATCAACTCTGAATTTTGCGAGAGGAATTACGTTTGCACGATGCCTCCTGTCCCACTATCCGCAGAAAACCCCGAAGCAGATGCACAAGGGGCATAGTTACGGGCTTCGCTCGAGAAGCTGCTCTTAAAAGGTGTCCTTAATCGTCATAATACTGCCGATAGGGGCTCGCATTTTTTACAATAAAGTGGCATAAGTCGAGGCAAGATGGGGCGCTACGCAATGAGGCGGGCGAAGCATGTCAAGAGAGGTGTTGATCTGGCGCCAAAAAGCAACGAAGATGACGGTTTGTATTTCTGGCCCGAAGACCGAGAAGCATGCAGGCATTTGCCTCGGCGAGTCTTCCTGCTGGCACCTGGAACGCATTTTCGTTGTAGCAAATGGGTCTGCGGATTCTGTTGAGACGCAATGGCACCGCTGAGTCGATCTGACGTGTTTCGCATCTTCTAAATTTTCATGTCTGGGTATTCCAAGCGACGCAAACAGTGCTTTCGGTAATAATGAAGTCGTCCGGTTTAATATCGAAGCCAGAGTTTCTGTCAGTCATTATCAGCATCCATCATGATGAACTACAAATTACAGACATACCCGTAACACCACCAAGGTTGAGTAGAAGCTGGTGTCGCATGAGAAACAGCTGTGCTCGAAGGTATACCCTTGGACCTAATCATATCCGATGCAGTTATGCGAGACTGCCGACATAAACTCACAGTTTCTTGAGCGATGTCGTCAAAGATCACCGGCTGGATCAACCAGAGTGATTATATTAGCAGCGTAGCATAACAATAGGCATTGAGGCACACCTTGACGAAATCATGGTGCTGAGAAACCACCCATATCGTCTTGCGCAATGTTGGAAACCACCTCTCCTGCTTATCCAGAGGAGGCGGCTGGAAAAACTGGCTGACGCTCTCCTTCTCCTTGATCTCGAATCCAGTCTGCGGTTTCCTGGCAGCTAAGAAAAAAAAAGTCAGCACGGCATTTCTGATGAAGTCGCGTGAATAAAATACCACTTACTCACAAGTTTATCCGGGTACGCCAAATCCTCACCCTTGGGAGTTTAATACCGAATGTTACCCCGAATCACGCACTGAGCCTTGAAAGACTGTACAGACTTCGCGGAGCACTGTAAGACAGGGTTTGTTCAGGATTCGGGGGCGGAGTTCATCATAGAGGTTCTCGAGGTAAGCGCTGGCGTGAACATGAGCAAGTTACAAATGTATCGAGAAAGGAGT